>JAIQCU010001077.1:0-30151 GCA_022114935.1 Leptestheria dahalacensis | reverse complement strand
ATTTTATTCATATCTCATCTATATACTCACCTATTCTACTGATTCACTGCCCATATACCTATCCATCTAAACCTACCTACCTAACCTACCTATATGTATATTTAACCATTTTATCTACCTATCTATACGTCTATTTCTGTATTTAATGTACCTGCGTGTCTATCCATCCATATAACCATCTTTGAATAATTCTATTACATGATTAAAGCAAAGCTAATTATAAAAGAATTATCTGAAGCTTGTTTGAAAAGAGGTGTTTAATAACGTTATTTAAGCCTCTTGACTCTCTCATCTGCATAATTACTTTTTTCGGTATCTGCAATCGAATCATGCAAACATCGGGGGGAAATAAGCCACTAAAGAAAAGTTCAACAAATTTATCGGACAGAATATCCACTGAGCAAAAAGAAACTAACAGGAAAGTCGTGCTGTTTGAATATTTGTTACAGGAATTCGTAATGTAATCACAAGACTTTCTTCTGAGACTTTTACCACGAATAAATTGCTTAATCGTTTGTGAACGGCCCCGTGTATACGCCTGTCTTGGGCCTGTAGAAAGCCAAAAGGGAAATCCGAGAAACGAAATTTTCCGTGTAAAAGCACTTTTAATATTTTTAGATATTCTCGGTAGTTATACTCTGGTGACGTGACAAATAAATGCGGAGCAGCTACGCATATCGTTATGATTTGAAATGGGGAAAGCCAACTTGGTCAAGCTATATAGAAAATTGCATCTGCACACTGGTAAGGCGAGGGGTGCTGCTAAATAACTCCTTGTTACCCCGCGTTTTAAAGTATGTTTTATAGGCATATCTCGGCTGCTGGAGCTTCTGGAAACCTAGAACTGTTGACTGCAAAAAACGAGATGGTATTTTCACAGTCAGTTCAGTAATCAATACGGCGACGACGACGACGTCTCTATTCAGTATACACGCAGCGTGCAAATATGGGAATACATTCTGCTTATTGAATTGTGCTGCACCAGAGGCAAACCTTAAACATCTGCTGCTCCAGCTGAACGTATCTGCGTGTGTATCTTCATTATATTCTAATTGAAAACGGACTGCATTTTACCATATTCTTCACGTACGATTTCAGAGTATGTAGTTTTATATTTCATCGCTACATGTTGTGCTAACGAAAATGTTTATAAAGTTTCGGTCTAATTAGCACGTTTCTAAATCGCTAACCAGCGGACATGGCTTTGCTAATATAAGAAACGACTGATATCAGTGCTTACAGTTTAGTTGCAAGTAGATCAAGGTTACAGCAACCATCATTCTCCACGAGCACATTTCAAAACAAACTGCACTAACGACATCTAGCGTCAAAGTTGACGACTAATCGCTTAAGAATGTTGAACGAGAACCTAAATGCGGACTTGATTTATGTCATACTCGTTTAGTCTGCGATAAAGTGGTACACTATTGTAATATATCGGACAGTCGATTCTTGTTTCCCCCGTCTTTCTGGTGTTTTTTTCTAGTTATTTCGCTTTCCACATTGGTTTCTCTCTTGGCCCGTGGAACGAGTCTTAAAAATTAATGTTGCGTTTCGTCAGCGTTATATTCTTTAATGACCGTCTCGAGCGTTGTTCGCTGTGTACGTCTGCAACTATGTTAGCAACTCTTTCTCCTGTTGCTATTCGAATACAGTTTAACACGAATCCTGTTTAGCGGTTCTTTTCCCGTGTTTGGCTTAGTATAGATGCGTAGTTAATGAAGTAGATAAAAGTTAAGTTGGTCTGATATAATCTAAGAGTTAACCTTTGAATAAAAAATGAACTCGTGTAAAATGTCCTTGATCTTTCCGCAAGGAAAAAGGGTTTGATCGCTTATGGCACCCATGTTTTCAAAGATACAACAATAAAAAAAATACTGGCTGTAGAACTGGTAGTGCTTTATACACTAGCAAAATTTCATTCAAATCGGGTGGTAAGTTTGGCCACGATAAAATTCTAAAGTTAAATAATGATTCCATTTTTGGCTCTAGACTGTACTTGACGAATGAATCCAAGTAATCAATGCTAATCTGGTTTAAGTTAACTTAAGTAACCAATGAAAACTATTCATATGTTGTAGCCATACAGAGTTTGTTACAACAGGGACCTGAATCATTCATGAATTGGTTCGTTCAGTCAAGCTGCTTTGAGAACCTTTTATGAATGAAACCGCAGCATGACATGACTTAATGGACTTGTAAATTTTACAACTTCCAAAAGTAATACAACCAAAGCAAAACACGGGAATTCTCCCCTACACTCGTTAATGTAAGTAGCCTTCAGTATCATAGTTTGAAAGTGGTACTTAGTTTCTGACACGCTCAACAGATGGCGCTGTTGAAATCTGGATACACGAGATGTTATCCGTATTGTTGTCATATTTTGCTTTAATCCAATGCGCTCAGACGTCGTAGTACATTAATTCTAAATCATCTAAATGAATCGATATGCTGTATATGTTTTAACCATTAAGTTGACATCTTTAACACTTGATTTTGTTCTTCTGCTGAAAACCTGTTTACATGAACACCTTGACGCTCAGTGGTGATGCTCGCGGATTGTGAATGAAGAAGAAATAAAAGTTTAAGAATATTTTTTTTTCTAAGGCAATTTTCTGTGTGTGCAATTCTCTGGTCTGCGGTGTAAATATACAACAATATTCGTTCCTTAATGCTTGTCAAGTTGTTATGACAGTCTAGATCTGTAAAAAAAAAGGGTTCTTGCTGGGGAAAGTTGATTGCCTATCGATCCTACGCTTTCAAAGGTTTAGCCATTCAAAAATTACTGTGTGTAGACCTGGTAGTACTGAATGAACTCCAAAAGTTTCGCCAAAATCGCTTTGCTAGTTTGACCGAAATAAAATCCTAAATTTAGAAATTATTATAATTTTTATAAACGATTATAACGCTCCACTCGCTGAACTACGAATTAGTTTGTGGTTTATCAAGAGACTCTAGTTTTTCCCCCGGTAATCTTACTATCTATCTATCTATCTACCTATCTATCTTTCTATCAATCTATCAACCTACCTATCTATCAATCTACTATCTATCTTTCAATCTATCTATCTACAGATCTACCGATCTATCTATCTATATATCTGTCTATCTGTCTGTCTGTCTATCTATCCACGTATCTATTTATCTATCTACTTATCTATCTAGCTATCTTTCTATTTTTTATCTGCTATCTCTCTATATATCAACCTATCTACCTATCTATCTCTCTCTCTATCTATCTATCTATCTATCTGTCTATCTGTCTATCTGTCTATCTATCTATATATATATCTACCTATCTATCTATCTACCTACCTATTTATCTATCTATCTGTCTATCAATCTATCTGTCTACCTGCCTATCTATCTATCACGCTTATCTTTATAACTATTAATATTACTTATATTATATACTAGTGATTAATTTTAATAAGCTATTAAATTAATAGAATTTGGTTAATGATATGTATTACTATTCATTGGTACCGATTTTTTATTACGATCTAAATTTACATTAGAATTTGCATTTTTATTAATACGATATTAAAGTACCCAAATCATTATTACGTTCCAACTTTGCATAGAATTAGAATATTAGGATATTACATTAAGTACTTAAATGTTATGTGAACAGGAGATAAGACTTCTGAATCGATATATTTGAAAGGGTTTTTCTTGTTTGTCGTGCCATGACTGGTTGTTGTGAAACAGTTTTTCACGAATTCTGTGGGTGTCGTGGAATAAATGTCCATGCTGCTGCCGCACGTCCTTGAACTGCACGTGAAATCAATATCATTTCAAAGAGGTTTACCATTTCCGACAGTTTCCTTCTCTACGGATGGTCAAGACATTCAAATAACAACCGGCCAACCCTCTCGTCTATTTCTCATAAATTCAAATGAATAAGTAAATAAAATAAATAGATAGACGTGGATGGATTGCTACATTGGTAGACAGATAGACAGATAGAAAGGTAGGTAGACAGAAAGATAGATAGATAGATAGATCGATACATAGATAGATAGATCAATAGACAGACAGATAGATAGATAGATAGATAGATAGATAGATAGATTGACAGATCGATAGATAGATATTTAGATCGATAGACAGATAAATCGATAGATAGGTAGATCGATATATTGATAGATAGAGAGATAGACAGAGAGATGGTAGACAGAAGATAGATAGATAGATAGACCAGGAAAGATTGATAGATCGATAGATAGGTTGATAGATAGAAAGACAGTTCATAGAAGATAGATAGCTAGGTAAGTAGATAGATTTATAGATAGATAGGTAGATAGACACAGCTTCAAAGACAGATAGAGGTAGACAGACAAACAAATAAATAAATGAATACTTTTGAAACATGAATGACCTATTAATTTTAACATTTCCTCTACCAATCGATTGATTATTGTTTATGATTTATTTATATTTCTATAACAAAGAATTGATTATTTTTTTGTTAATTACTACCATTACTATACACCAAGTTACCAAATACGAATGAATGAAAAATTCAAACAGATAAACACATAAAGAAACCTATATTCAATGAACAGAAAAAATTCTTGTAAAACGTTGGCCTTTTGTTTGTATAATATATTATGATTCTACAATTTTTTTGCCCTACTCGATTATTTATTAGAATCAATCATCATTCATATTTCATAACCCAACTTGAGATTTTTTCCAGTTGGTGAACGGGTAAAGTGAGGGGGGAAGAAAAGATTCTAGATGACTCGTTGATTGTTTTTTTCTTTGCGGTTTGCGAAACAAGCTTGAGGCCTGGAACACGCACACGAGATTTTTTCCGTGTGCCTTTCATAAGAGCACAATATAAACAGGAACGAGAGATTATGGTAATATACAACAACAAAGAAACCGGTGAAAAACTACTTGAATCTAATAGGATTTTTTTTTCTTCAGTTATCGGAATACTGTCACGACCTTGAAAGTTTTTGCATCGCAGTCAGTCTCAAGTCTTAACTCGATTATAAATATTTTTTTTTAAAAAAGGGCAAATAGATTTATAATTTATTACATTCGAACTAGATTGATAGATAGACGGATAGATGGATAAATGGATAGATAGTTAGAAAGAAAGATAGATAGATAGATAGATAGATAGATAGATAGGTAGATAGATACATAGATAGATACATAGATGGACAGATAGATAGACAGGCAGATAGATAGATAGATAGATAGATAGACAGATAGATAGATAGAAAGACAGACAGATAGATAGATAGATAGACAGATAGATAGACAGGCAGATAGATAGACAGATAGATAGACAGATAGACAGATAGATAGATAGCATTGTCTAAAGATTCACAAATTCAATTTCCAGTGTCTTAAAAATACTCGGAAAAACTGGACAATATTAGAAGGAACAAAAGAAAAAGAGATTCAAAAAGTCGACTCTGCGAAAAGATTAATGAATTCGTTAAGACATTCTGAAGGGGCCAACAAGTCGCCAAGAAGAAGGTTTTTTTCACTCGTCCAGAGCGACCACACCCGAGTGCAGTCTTCACGCGGCAACTGACCCTTTCCAACACAAAACACAAATCGAATAAACCAGTACAAAGGGAATTGAAGAGGAATAATTCTTACCAAGATAAATAAATAATGAAAGAAAGAAGAGGCAGGGCGGGGTCTCTGAAGGCCCCCTCCCCCCCCACCCTCCCCACCCAATAGATTTCCTTTGGGCTACCTGTGGTCGGTCCAGAGGAACAGGAAGCACAACACCGTAGAGAAACAGTTCATTCGCACGCTAGACGTGTTCCAGGTCAATACTGCTCTTCACATCGGTTCCCATTCACCCTTTTTAACAGGTGAGTTTCTAATCAAATGTCTCAATACCAAATGAGTATATTAATTAGGCGTTAATTAGACGTATTTGACAAATTAAATGTAATTCTTGATTACAGAGACTTTGAGTTACGATAAAATAGTAGAGGCGTGAAACTGATTAGGATTAAACTATAATGCGGTCTCTTAATGAGACTTCATAGGTTATTTTTGTCATATAGCATTTTGTAAACGTCTATAACTGTAATGAAGTTAAATTTAAATGTTACATTTAAAACTAATTGGATTCATCCGTTCTCTTTCTACAGGCAGTATTTTTTCCATTCAAAATTAAGGAATGCAGAATCTCCAGCAGAACTCGAAAACCTAAACGGATTATGGAACATTTGACTACTGAATCATAAACCTACAGGAAAATTTCTTTTTAAAAAACCACCCGTCTTACAGAACGTATCATGAAACGCTCAAAGATCCTACAGGTAGGCATTCATTAATTTTTCCTTGATTAGACTCTAGTTATTCAAACTTTATGTTAATAATCTTAAATGGTAAGGACCGTTAATAATTAATCCAGTTAGTTAAGTTAACGTGATTAGAATTAGAGTAGCTGTTGTGTTCCTATAAAGGCCGGTTTAATTGATCAAACAAGTTATGCGGATGGAGATGGAGATTGATCGCATTGCGCGTACATGAGGTCGTTGGCCACTGAAACTGTTCAGGACATTTGATGGTTTCTGAGAGTCTATTGACCCCTGACCCTGTTTATCTACACCCCCGGGTTGGTGGGGCCATCAAGGTCGCCCGACGGCCTTGAGCGGGATTTCTACACTTTCCATTGAACTTGCATTACAGTCGCATTGTTACTAAGGCAATGAAGAAGACGTGCGGGCGGTCACCCAGGAAAACCCTTTGGCTCACGTGTTACTCTTACTGTTATGTACAGTCTAGAGTGCGTAGAACTTTTTCTATTGGTCTTCAGCATTATAGATAGATAGGTAGATAAATAGATAGATAGATAGATAAACAGATAGATAGATAGACAAATAGATATATAGATAGATAGATAGATAGACAGATACACAGACAGACAGATAGATAGAAAGATAGATAGACATATACACACAGAAAGACAGACAGACAATAGATAGATAGATAGACAGACAGATAGACAGATAGGTAGACAGACAGATAGACAGATGGACAGATGGACAGATAGATAGATAGATAGACAGATAGATAGATAGATAGATAGATAGATAGATAGATAGATAGATAGATAGATATATGTATACTACTAGTACTGTTAGTAACCGGCTATCTTACATTTCTTACATTGAATCAACAATATAACTTAATAATTACTGTTATTACTTCATATCAAGTTTTTGTTCCCAAGTTACCATTTAAATATATTTTTTTAATTTCTATAATAATAATAATATTAAAGTAGCTTGCTATTGGCTAACGACATGTTAGTAAATGTTAAATGACTCAATTTTAGAATTGTAATATTTTTATTATGCGGTTTATTTTTTCTGTGTTTATGTGTTTATTATAGGTCATGCATTTTTTTTACTTGTTATTATTTATTAAGAGAATTGAAATACCAGAAGACTTTTGTCTAAAAAGGAGAGAAGCAGGAAATCATTGACAGAAATTTACCAAAAGAAAGGACCAGTAGTAGGTGACCTTGATTGAATTCAACCGGTCCTTTTTAGAGTAGAGGCTCTCTTAAGAATATCAGTACGTGCTCCCTTAAAGAGAGACAACGGAGGGCATTCAGAGCATGTGGGGATTGTAAAAATCACGCGTTTTGCTTCTCTCCATCTTTCAGTTGAACAATTGACGACTGAATTACCTGAAATTTTCCATTTGTGACGTTTATAACTTTCAGTTATTTGTTAAGATGCTTTGTAATTTAACTTATAAGTTAAAGTTATTAGTAAATTATAGTTGGATCTTCCATATCTACCAAACTATTCATTGCTATAGTTATTTTGTCATAGCTGGGTTGCATGAATCAGTCTATTCCGCCATTGATTGGTTCAAAGCAGACCTATAACACGCCAAAGGGTTGGAAAGGTCAGAAACCCCGGTGCACGTAATACCGTAAAGGGTCAGACATGTAACATTCTTGCCAGGTTATCGTCCCCTCTCAGTGAACCGCCCTTTCACTTTCGACGAACTCCCAGAGGGTCGACTGTATAGCACGTCAGCAATGAGGTCTTAATCATAGGAATAGGCTCCCCTGTTACATATGAATATCTCGTATCTTACTTCCGTAATTGTCTGACAGAAGGTCATTTGAATCATTCATTTGAAATGGGTATCAGGTTGAAAGATAATGGATAGATAGATGGATAGACGGATAGATGGATCGATAGATAGATAGACAGACGGATGGATGGATGGATCGACCGGTAGATAGATAGAGACAGAGAGACAGGTAGATAAATAGATGGACAGATGGGTAGATCGATAGATAGATGGATAGATAGGTAGGTAGATAGGTATATAGATGGATCGATAGACAGATAGATAGAGAGATAGATGGACGGATAGATAGATAGATCGATATAAATAGATAGATAGATAGGTAGGTGGAAAGGAGATAGATATATAGACAAATAGACAAATAGATAGGCAGGTAGGTAGATTGTTAGATTGTTAGTAAAGGTTATGCAGGTATTGATATAACGATTTGAGTGTAAGTCATTATCGTTATTGGATTTAAATGAAAATACATTCAAATTACGAGCAAACTGAAAGTACTGTTTAGCCACAGGCTTCAGTAGCGTTAGATTTGTACTTGTAATTGACTTAGCCTTAATCAACCTGTTTCAAGCTCACACAAAGTTAAGTTCGACGATACGTCAATTCAACCGTCTACACTTTTAAAGCTTTGATGAGAATTATCTTTTGAGCAATAAGGAACTGATGACGTAAATGAGGCAATCGATCGTCAAGTCAACCGTTGCCGTTCAGAAATTCCATTCCCACTCCACAAGTAATATTTACAGATAATGATCAAAACGGGGCCGCGTTCATTAAAAGTATAAAAGTACAATCATTAAAGTGAATAAGCTATTTAACATCTTGAAGTAATCAGCAGGGGGTTTATACTTTCAAGGGCTTGAAAATCAGTTCTGGCACATGTCGCCTAATCACGGCGATGGTAATTGTTGCTTTCCCATTGTACTCTTCTTTTCATTGTCGAGTATGGAATAAACTCTTGAGGGTCATATCACTCTCAAGTATAGAGCACGCCCTTCTCTGGCTTCAAATGTTGTTGTGTCGGGAAATGTTGTCGACTTCCGGACCAGTTGTGATATGTTGTCGAGTATCACGTGTTCGTGTTAAATTCTCACGTGATTTGCGATTTCCTCGAATACGAACAACGGAGCTCGTAGTTTTCTTATTTTTCAGTAGTTTTTTTAAGTAAAAAATTAAACAAGAGGACGGAATTCCGTGAGCCAAAGGCAAGGTCGTTTGACGGCGTCTGCGAGACTTTTCCAGAGTGACCACACCCAAAGGAAAATACCGTCCTGGGTTTCGTTATATATCTCTTCCTACACAAGAAAGAAGCTTATTGTTATTTTAACATTAGAGCGCTTATTCTTTCCAGTCGTTAATATTTTCATACGGGTCATTAAAAGCTAATTATAATAAACCGTAATTACGATAAGAACATTTAAAATATCCTACTCGAAGGGACGACTTCAAATACTATTTCAACAGTGTAATAACGGATGATGTGGTCGATTTCCATCATCTATCTTCTAGAATCTGACTTTAATTAGTACTTGAATTAGTAGAGAAGTTAAATTAACTTTACTTATAGATTATAATGTTTAATAATATTGTGTGATAGTCGCCGTTTTCTGGAAGCTAAAACTTGAGTTGGCTATAGTTTTTAAATGTCCAAATTAGGCGTTGAATATGATAGTACTGCCAAGATATAATCGAGTTTACAAGTACGGCAGAGGAAGATTGTATGATGCGGATGAGTCTCTGATTACGCGACTTGCCGCTAGGTGGCGTTATCATCCTAAATATGCAAATCTAAGTATTGGTATGAAATTGTATGCTTGTCTCATCATCTTGAGATATTGCTTTTAGCATTTGAAGCTGTTAAAGTTAGCTTCAGCGCCATCTATCGAGGGTGTCGAGAAATAGCAAGTTGTTCTCATGATTCGTTGAAGATCCTTGTCAGAATCAGCTTTTAAAATAATATATTTAAGTACCTTTGGTGAGTTATCGTCTTTTTTCTCAACTTGGCTGAAAAGGGTACCAAGTGGTTCCTTGATAAAATGGCAAACATTTCAAAGTACGTACACCGGAAATCGAGCTGTGGCATGCGCTTTTTGTGTCCACGATGATGACAAGCAGAGAAATCCACCATATCCTTGAACCCTTTGTCCTTCAAAACAGACTTTTCATTAGGCTAATTAAAACACGTCCACATTGGCTATATACTTACCTTGAGGACAGTAATTAGCTGCGCTGTCAGTAAGGCTTTTGTTCAGCTTATCGGTCCCCGTAGCATTGGATTCTTGGAACCATAAGCAACGGTTATCAATGAAAAACAGTGTTAAGTATCTTGTTTTTTTCACCCACGCTAAATGAAAGTATTGTTGACAGGGATACTGAAATGATATAGGTAAACGGGCTGCTTGTCATTTAGAACCGGTAATGGCTGAAAGTATATTGACCCCTTCCCCTTGAACTTGGAGCATTTGTTTTGTTTCTGCAAGCACCAGGGACCTGAAATCCGGGGTAAAAGAGTACAACTACACCTCCACCCTCGCTATCGGCGAAGGAGAACCCTATACCTTTCTAAATGCAAACGGCCTTCATTTTTCATTGCAGAGCATCATCATAAAGCCCTCGGGCTTTTACACATTCATAAAAGTGTCTCAATGCATCAGGTCAACAAAAAAGTGATGCATTTGAACAAACCGAGCTGCGTTCTCGTTTTGACATTCACCAAATCAGTTTAGCAGATCTCGAAATGGCTTCTGTGCGGCCTCTTGTTATCCATCTCCATTTTCACAACATTAAATTTTATTCTACTCTCCATCAAATTAGAAATAGATGTACTAAGACGTGCGTTTTACTACATCAGTTGTATAAGAACGACATTATGTAGTATTGTTCTGTTGCAATTCCTTAAAATATAGACGTGTATTATATGTAATGGTATGTAATACACAGCGAATTATGTATACAGTACTTTACACTATTGAAATATACTGAACTATGTCATAGTAAGTTTAATAGCCTAGTCTTTGTAGTCACTAAAGGGTTAAATCAATGTTACAATGATTGATTTTTCCTTCATTTTAGGCTATTGCCCTTCTTGCCGCCTTATCGGTCCACATCTCATCTTTCCCAATCGAAGAGACTGCGACATCTTTCCAGATCGAAGAGACTACCACAGTTCCAGCAGCCGACTGGGAAACGACCCTAGCAACCAGCGAAGACGCTAGTTTACCGTTATCTTCTCAGAATGTGGAAGTCCGTCTGGAGCCGCAGTTCCTGGAACGTCAGCAGAACGAGGATTTGGAGAGGAAGTCCAGAGACCACGAGGTTAACGTATCTTCCGAGTCTCCAAGGACTTCCAATAAGGAAGACGAGGAAGAAGTAGACGCCGGCAAACTTGATCCGTTCCAGGAAGACTGGCCCAAAGTAGCTTCAACGCGACCGGCGGACAAGATCAATACCAGTCGATCGGTATCCTCCGTCAATATGACGCAATCGAGCGTGTCGTCCAGTTCTTCGAGTAACAGAGCTACTCCGAGAAAGATCATGGGCTTCGTCAACCTGCCGGTGCTACCCTCCAACACTCGGACCAAAGAGTCCAGTTTCGGCCATTACAAAATCGGCTCTGTGCAACATAAGGATATCGCTACTACCGGCCCTCAGTGGGTGTACGGACCTGTTAAAGGTAGATTCATAGTCTCTTCACATTCCAACCTTTGGATAACGCCATCTAGCGACAGGTCCCATAAATAAAGAATTCTCCCTTTCATAGTACATTCGATATAATTCACCTTCCACTTCAACGTTTAAACTTTGGGAGTCAAGCTAATTTTGAACCTTCTTGAAACGTAATGTATGATTACGCAAGAGGATCATATTAGAAATGCGGTGCGGCTGATCGGGAAATTGCAATGCGGACAATGATCTCGTTCGGGATTAACATGAAACACTTTTCAGTTGTCACACTGATTGCTAAGATCAATTTCGCGCACCCTTTTTCCTTTTCTCCTTTTATATTGTGGAAGCTACTTGAGAACCGGTTGTCCGATATGAGCAGCATTACAGGTTCACACTTGACAGCCTGGTCCTTCAAGCAGCTGTTCATGAAAATCCTGTTTGGTACCTTTTCCTTTTTGCAAAACTTGTATTGTTATTCAAATAACTTCGTAAATAGCTCTTCGTTGGGCTGACGTCTTGCTGTCCGAAAGACGTGATTTGCATAAGATACAACTATAAGTTAAGTAGTTTTAGAATTACTGAAAAAATATTTGAGGTCGCCATTTGTCGTTAATTTAAAACTACTTTAATTGTACTTCAAGTGTAAATTAAACTTGTAGCAAACAAGGTAGATTAATAACATTAAGAGGGAAAATGAAATTTAAAATTTTTAATTGCTATATGTTTCAGATGTTCGAAAAACTTTGGAAAGTTACGGTGTACCGAGCACGGACAGCTGGCTGGACCTTGCTAAACTCGGTGGTACTCGATATGCTGGTTTCCTACCCACCAAACAAGTGCCACCACCTTCGGACGTTCCTCCGACTCAACTGCCACCAAAGCCTGAAGTCGCCGAGACATCGCCAGAAACTGTTCAGCATCAAACAAGTGAAGTTCCGCCGGTGTTGTCAACAGAAGCTCCAAAGACGGCTGCCGGCGAGACTCGGAACGAAGTGTCGGGGCCGAGTGGAAGCGTCCACGCGGATACAGCTCTACCAAAAAGAGACGAATTACCGTCGATAAAGTCAGAAAAGTTACCGTTTGATGACGACAGTGATCTGATGGATTTCCCTGAAATGGACGGCCACAAGTACCAGGTGGAAGAGGAAACCGCTGACGGATACATCGTCGGCGAGTTCGGAATTGTGAATAGGCTCAGTGGTAACCTGCGAGGTGTTCGCTACACGGCGCACTCGTCCATCAACCCGCAGTTGATCCAAGCGGCTTTGAGAACATTTCTTTCCTTATGAGACAAATAAGTAATTCCATAAAACAAAACAGTTCACTAGAGAATTGGGATTGGTTAACAAGGTTATTTCTGCATACCCCAGTGGCATTCACAAATGCATCCCACTATTTTGCTAAATCCGGAGATGTATCGTGTTTTATTTTTGTTTTGCTGATATAAAGCTTGTTATATTTGTAATTTTCTTCGTGCCAAAGTGTTCGCCTTGTTTCCTGCATCGCAGATAGTAAAGAAAATATCATGTTTCCACGTTTCCAATTCAGCATTTGAAAGACTACAGCTGCGCCATCTAGTGAGGAGAAGTGAAAGCACTAGCCGATTCGGCGTACCTTGTGATAATATTTACTTCTGTTATTTTCTTCTACTATTACTGTAGGCACTTTTATAGTTTATTAATTAGATTAACTAGACATAACATGGTAATTGATGTGAAGTTATTACAGTTTTATGTTCCAAAGTTTTAACCTCGGCTACGACGTTTGATTTGCAATCAATGAGTATCATTAGATATGCAATTATCAATATCATGTATTAGTTTATTTCCTTGATAAATTAGAACAAGTAAAGCACCATTTGTATACTTTAATCGACTCTGACCGTTACGCTGCGTCACATTCGCAAAACCTTGCTACTTACCTATTCTAAATTAGCCTGAGGTTCACAACTCAACGGAATACCGACTGTGAACGTAATGAAACGCGATGCAATGCAATTTGTTCATTGAGTGATACCGTACACAACTTAATGGTTGGAGTTGATAAAATGACATTACTACTCAAGTTGTTTAGATATCAACAAAGCAGCAGCATTTGACGCTAGATGGCAATATACGTTATGAATGGCATTAGTTCAGTAGCTGTTATACTAACGGCCTTGAGTGACCCAACTACTGTAAGAATATGTACAAGTCTAGAAATTGAAAACAGAATCTCGAGTCGTCTAGTTTCGGCATGATCTGATACGATTGA
Source organism: Leptestheria dahalacensis (assembly GCA_022114935.1). Lineage (NCBI taxonomy): Eukaryota > Metazoa > Arthropoda > Branchiopoda > Diplostraca > Leptestheriidae > Leptestheria > Leptestheria dahalacensis. Next base: position 16,135 of record JAIQCU010001077.1, on the reverse strand, counting down.
CTCCAGGTTGCATTGGACTCGACTTTCAGGATATCGAGTATCGCTTAACACCAGCATACCACTGATTACAAAAAAGTGTGAACCCAAACATTTTTAATAGTTTTAACAGCTGTAATTAAACAGGGTTAGTTCTAGTCTGGGTGAATATGTGAAGCATATTGTCTTCTCTCGTGTGTTACCAAGTCAACTAATCAATCAATGGAAACTATAAGACAAGAATGTACTAATAACCTAACCAGCTAAATGTTATACAACAGTTTATATCGATTTCTATGTAACTGATCTGTATAAAAGACCATTAAACATTAATGAGAAATTCATAAATTGAAGCATATAACGACGTTTACTAATAACACGAAGTCTGAAAAAGCAGGTAGTATAATATACTCTACAGTCGCCTAGGGAAACTAGTCTTCATTGCAAAGCCCAGATACTGATAGATAGATCGATATAGATAGATATAGATAGATATAGATAGATAGACAGACAGACTGACAGATAGACAGATAGATAGATAGATAGACAGACAGATAGTTAGATAGATAGATAGATAGATAGGTAGGTAGATAGATAGATAGATAGATAGATAGATAGATAGATAGATAGATAGATAGATAGATATAGATAGATAGATAGACAGACAGACAGACAGACAGATAGATAGATAGATAGATAGATAGATAGATAGATAGATAGATAGATAGATAGATAGATAGATAGACAGACAGATAGATAAACAGATAGAATGACAGACAGCAAGATAGATAGAGATAGATAGATATATCAGGCAGATAGATAGACGAGTAGATAGCATGTAAAATGAACATACGAAACAAGTGAGCAAATAACATTTACACCGTTAGCTGGCCTTAAAGTAATATTTCAGCACATCTCTTCCTTACAAAATTCTATCAACTTTCAACTTAACTTAACCTTAAGCAAATTTATAATAAAAACCGAAATAAAAACTAATACCAATACTTTTAGCTTTAATCATACTTAATTTAGCTTCACGGACATAAGTCAGCAGCCGTTGCCATTCGGATTTCAATCGTGCTGACTGCTATAATTACGTCACGCTCCATTAAGTAAACTATTGCGTGACTGGAAAAAAACTATCCTAGAAGCGGTTTAAGGTATTTCATCGAGGTATTTAATCTGTGTGTGTAAACATCACCAAGGCTGCGTATAAGTGCAATTTAAGTCAGACGCAGGAAACCGAGAACGACCGCAACTTGGGCACGTGTCATTAACATTCTTCAATGTCATTGTAATACCTGGGGCTGTAATTAAAAATAACACATGTTACTTAAAAAATAATATATTAACATGTATTACTAACGAAACTACATATATTCCAATACGATACGATTAGAATTATGCTTTCAGATTTACTGCACGTTATAAGTAAGAAATCGCGCCATTTTTAAGTTCATGAACTTGTATAGCTGGAATAATAGTTGAATATGTTTAACTGCAATAACATTTGCTGTGTATAGAATTTTTTAACTTGTCAGTAACTCGATCACTTTAACAACATTTTCATTCTTCATTTTTTTTTATTCGTAGGAATCTATCTATCCATCTATCTGTCTATCTATCTACCTATCCATCTAGCTATCCGTCTGTCTGTCTGTCTGTCTGTCAGTCTGTCCATCCATCTATCTATCTATCTATCTGTCTGTCTGTCAGTCTGTCTGTCTGTCTGTCTATCTGTCTATCTGTCTCTCTCTGTCTGTCTATCTATCTATCTATCTATCTATCCATCTAGCTATCAATCCGTCTGTCTGTCTGACTGACTATCTGTCTGTTTCTCTGTCTCTCTATCTGTCTGTCTGTCTGCCAGTCTATCTACTATCTATCTATCTATCCATCTATCTATATATGTATCTATCTATCTATCTATCTATCTATCTATCTATCTATCTATCTAGACCTTATGAAGAATATTTATGTTTGAAAAAATTGCGAAACAGCTAAAGTGAAATGAACGCATGGGTTTGAAATGGGCGGGAAAACGAGGACGAGGTCGGATTGAAAGTTGTACTTTTTTTAAGATCAATTAATTCTAATGATTTTTTTTTGTCCTGTGCCTTTATGCACCATGGGATGAAATTCTAGTATAGTTTCTGATAGTTCTAATGAGGCGGTTCATTTAGATTGTTGTAAGATGCACAAATGAGCCCAAGGCCGACATCACGCCTAGTGAGCTTTTCGTATTTCCGGAATTTAAAAAAATTGGGTACCCATTGTTTCACGGTGAATTCGACTGGAACTATCAAAACGTTTCGCATTCCATTATTCCCTCCTCATTGTTATATTAACAAACGAGGGTTAAATTTGGATGCATGTACCGTGTTTGGGGGGGGGGGGGAAACGATAGAATATGATATGTACGTAGGTAGGCAGATGTAGGTAGGTGGATAGATAGATACGTAGATAGATGGATAGATAGATAGATATAGATAGATAGATAGATAGATAGATAGATAGATAGATAGATAGATAGATAGATAAATAGATCGATAGATAGATAGATAGATAGATATATAGATAGTTAGATAGATAGACAGATAGATAGATAGATAGACAGAAGATAGATAGCTGAATAATTAGACAGGTAGCAGTTAATTAGATAGTTAGAGAGGTATACATAGTTTAGGCATACAGATGAATAGACAGCTAGACAGATAGATACCTAGAAATATAGAATCCTAGGAATCCCACTCACAGAAGTAAAAGACATAACGAAGCAAGTAGTTAAAACCACATGGATATATCGCAGTGGAAAACCGAGCCATCAAGTCAAAGACTTCTCGACCTCGACATCAAACCCCATTCCAAGAACTGCCTCTACCATCTCGACATCACAAGAGACAGTCAGCCAAAACCCTCGTCCACCTAAGATCAACCCACTTTCCTCTGAAGACTTTCTCTATACCGTCTTCTAACAAAATCCACGACGTACACATGAAAGTGTCCCCTACGGCCCCGTCACACACTCAGCCATCTGTTTTGCCACTGACCCCTACTAAAGCACGACCAACTTAACGCTAAACTTCTACAAACAACAAACGCTAAACTTCTATGAAATACGACCTGAACTTTCAACACAAAGATCATCTTATTGGAGCCCTCCCTAGACAGACAGATAGATAGATAGATAGATAGATAGATAGATAGATAGATAGATAGATAGATAGATAGATAGATAGATAGATAGATAGATAGATAGATAGATAGATAGATAGATAGATAGATAGATAGATAGATAGATAGATAGGTAGATAGATAGATAGCGCAATGTTATGATATTGCAGGTTATTGCATCACTAGTGTAATAAACATAGTCCGTTTCTGTTGTCGGATTACAATCAATGTGCGTGTAGAATTAATTTAAAAGTATGAATTAGAGTTTAACGACTTGAAAGGAGGTTAATATGGTTAATTTCATAAAAATGACACAAAGTTACGAATGGGGTAGAAAGAAAAGGAAAGTTTTCAAATCTGGCGTTTCGGTTATGAAAGCAGAAACGAAACAGAAAGTCTGTTTCGCAACTGCTGCGGTCGCTTCCAAGTGAACTCTTTCGAGTGAAAGCGAAAATGAATCAAAGTATCATTTGTCGTCCAGCTGCGGACAAGACAGTCTGACGGATTAATGGATGTACTCATTAGATTTTCGGAGTTTTCATAACTTGAAATTGTTCGACAGCGTGAACTAAAGAGTCACTTGAAGAAGTGGATAACATAAAAAAGCTAATCTTATATTGAGATGGATAGATGGATAGATGGATAGATGGATGGATGGATAGATTGATGGATAGATGGATCGATGGATAGATGGATAGATAGATAGATAGATAGATAGATAGATAGAAAGATAGATAGATAGATAGATAGGTAGATAGGTAGGTAGGTAGATAGATAGACAGCTAGACAGACCAATAGATAGATAGATAGGTAGGTAGGTAGGTAGATAGATAGACAGCTAGACAGACCAATAGATAAATAGATCTATGTACGTATAGGTAGACAGACGGTAGATAAATTGGTAGATAGGTGGACACGAAATCTGTATTAACGGTCGCTCAAGGTAAGCATGAAAATACTTCTGCTTTATTACACTTATTTAAACAATCTTAAATATGGCGTTATTGCTAATCAACACACAACTTCATCTTCAGCTATCGTGTTCTTAACATGATATCAATTATCATTTACTTAACCAGATAATTAACTCAAGTTATTTCCCGTAATTTGTAATGACAATCGTAATATTCAAACCGTCAGTAATTGCATAAACCATGAATCAAAATTAATCCTGGCTAAATTATAGGACCGGCACGCGGAATAAAAATATTAATCTCCAGGTTATTTGTTTGTCTTCGTATAATGAGTTCACGCTACGCACGATTAAATCACTGAAGCTGAACAAAGTGAGAGTATTATTTACATTCTACTTTAAATTCCTTGTTTTGACTTTCAAATTTAAGCGCAATGCAGAGATAACTTAAGGCGTGATTTAATTAAATGATATAGACAGACAGACAGATATATGAATATATTGATAGATAGATAGACAGACAGATAGACAGACAGATATATAGATAGGTAGATAGATAGGTAGATAGATAGATAAGACAGATAGATAGATAGACAGATAGATATACAGACAGACAGACAGATGGAAATGTAAATAGATTGATAGATAGATAGACAGACAGACAGATAGATAGACCGATAGATAGATAGACAGATAGATAAATAGATAGACAGATAGATGGATAGATAGTAAAGTTAGATACAAATCTATAAACCATCCACTCTAATTAAATAGAAGAAGACATTGTTAATTAAGTGTTTAAACTAGAATTAAAGGATAATAAATAATTCGAGATAAAACTTAATCGGAAAATGAAATATAGCTCTTGTAGCAAATGAATGGAAATGTTAAAAACCTTGCGTTCCTGATGAATGACGTTATAAACCAGAAGTGGTTAATGTTACTCTTGTCTGGTTCATGAACCTTGAACGTTACGGGGGCCCTGCTGCTGTCGTGACGTTTTTTCTCAGCTACTTTATTTTATTTGTAATAAGGAAAATAACTGTTGATTTTTTAAAAATAATACTTAACCCACTCCGGGGTGAAGGCTTTCAGGTTTTAATTTTAGTCTTATTACTATGGCATTAATGAACAGTTGAGTTTTTTATATAAAGGAATTCTAGTGCGGTTAAGCTCCAGTTGACATGATTCTTAGCCATGTAAATGAAATTAGTTCTGGGCCTACAGACATGAATTCAAGGAAACCTTGTGGTTCTTCGGTCTCCTATACATTTGGGCAGACAGAAACAAAGTCATGACCATAAGTAAAACATTAACATGATAGACAGATACATAGATAGATAGATAGATGCATAGATATATACATAGATAGATAGATTCATAGATACATATAGATAGATAGATGCATAGATACATAGATAGACAGATAGATAGATATACATAGATAGATAGACAGATAGACAGATAGATAGATAGATAGATAGATAGATAGATAGATAGATAGATAGATAGATAGATAGATAGATAGATAGAAAGATAGATAGACAGACAGACAGACAGACAGATAGATGGATAGATAGATAGATCGATATATCACTAGGGTGATTGTTGGATAGGTCGGTAGATAGATAGATAGATAGACAGATAGATAGATAGATAGATAGATAGATAGGCAGACAGATAGATATTTAGTTAGATAGACAGATAGATAAGTAGATAGATCGATATATCACTAGGGTGATTGTTGGATAGGTCGGTAGATAGACAGACAGACGGAGAGACAGATAGATAAATAGACGGATAGTTAAATAAGATAACAGACACATCTTGATAGACAGAAATCAATTCGTGAAACAGAACTCGCATTTCTGGAACGTTCTGCATTTCCGTCCTTATTTTAGTATAATAGTATTTATCGACATTTTCATGAACTATTATAGGAACAATATCATTATTGTACTACCTTTACTTGCATAGTGCTGGTATATATTCATCACAACGTAGTTATTCTCCTTTGATAAGGTAAAGGAAAAAAATAGCAGACGACCTTAACGATGTGCATGTCCAAACACTGGAGGCTTGAAAACTGGAATCAACTTAGTTGAAATCGAAGGTTAACCTCTTTTATGTACATTTTCAATGTATGTAAAGTAACCGGTGGTGACAAGTGTAAATAGAGGAAAGAGAAGAAGGAGAAGAGTGGTCAATTCTGGAGGTGTCTACGTACCGACCCACCTGGCTATCCACTTTACAAAGTAAACACGAATATAAAGAACATGTTATTGACTTGTTGAAAAACGCATTTCCAAAGATAGTTGACAACGGGTCGATAACATGGTATTCAATTAATGCTGACCTTCAGTCTATGTGTCTATGTATCCATCTATCTATCTATCTATCTATCTATCTATCTATCTATCTATCTATTTATCTTTTAACTCTATGCATCTGTCTGTCTATCTATCTATCTTTTTATCTGTCTATCTATCAATCTATCGATCTGCCTGTATACCGATCTATCTGTTTGAAATCTATCCAACTGTCTATCACTTAGCCTCTCTGCCTATTTATCCCTCTATCTCTCTGTTTGTCAATCCATCCACCCGTCCATCCATCCAGCCATCCATCCACCCATCCATCCATCCCTCCTCCCTCCCTCCCTCCCTCAATCCATTCATCCATCCAGTCATCCATCCCTTCATCCCTCCATCCCTCCATCCATCCATCATCCAACTACCCATCCATCCATCCATCCATCCATTCTCCTATCTGTTCATATATTTACCTATCTTTCTATCTACCTTTCGACCCAACTACCGTTCATCCATACACCCAAAACCATTTGGCAAGTTATATTTGTTACCGAGTGACAAATATTTTTGCAAGATTAAAAAAACAGACCTCATTGATCAGGTTTTGATTGACAGGTTCAATGCACATTTTTTTCCTTCGGGGGAAGGGAGCCCTCTAGAAAGCGAGGTCATGCGAGGCCATTGTGTATGTCAACAAACAACCAAGGTATTGACAGATTCTGTCCCAAAGGTATGTGAGCCAGTAGTTGAAGAGTAGACGTTGCTTCAACAGCTCAAAAGGTTTGGTGAGCGTTGGATACTTTTAATCTAAAAGGACTTCCTATCAATTTAATTGTTTCTTAATTACTATGGTAATGTGGGCCTCACGCTTAACTTGCAATTTTTAACCCAGGAAACCAGATCTCGATGGAGCCCTTGAAACTCGAATCTGCACGAACGTATTAGCGAGACGCACGAAGTGAAAGAAAAAGTCAAAACAATTCAGGAAAAAGGAAAAAGGAACAGAGAATTATTCGACAAATCTTGCTAGCCAAACGAGTGAGAGAGGGAGACGGAGGAAAAAAAAGTTCCTGCTCCATTTGGCTTCTCAAGGATAACACGAAGCTGAGATTTCTATAAAGGCCACTGTCTCTTGACGGTTAATCAGTTTTGCTACAGACTCTCGGTGAACGCTCGCTTGGAATCTCTTCGACTGCTTTTCGATCAAAGCGGTTGTCGGGATTCAAAACGACCATCTAGAGAAAACGTCACAGACTTTGGGTAAGTCTTATACATCAATGAAACCGTGTATGTAAATGATGAAAGATATTAGCCATTATCCTTAAAAACTGCTATGAAATTATATCTTTGAAGGATAAGTTATTTACCGAGATCCTTTGTATTGACTGACTATTTACCTAAGATGTGTATGGTAAACGAAATTGATAATCCTAGATCTTTGGCTATGGGCGCCCCTCGAGTATCATATGGATATATCTCGTAGATGGTCTACGAGGAATGTATCTTGGATGTAAAACTATGATGTATATGTTTATAGATTAGAAGGGGATAATAGTGAATATTCCAGTAGTGGTACCTTTATCAATTTCTAATCCTAAGGTCGTTCAACGATGTACGTACTTGTATATATCATATGAATCCATAGATGTGATCCCTGAGAAGTAGTGCATCACTAGGTGTAGAACTTGTGATAATGATTAGTTCAAAATAGTAGTTCGTGAATATACCGCTAGGGGTTCCGCTTATCCAGCGTCTAGATGTTCCGAAGAAGATTAAACTAGCTAATCTATCTATTTGTCGATCGATCGAACTATCTATATCTATCAACCTGTCTACCTATCTATCTATCTATCTCTCTATCTATCTATCTGTCTGTCTATCTGTCTGTCTATCTATCTATCTGTCTGTCTATCTGTCTGTCTATCTGTCTGTCTATCTATCTATTTATCTATCTGTCTGTCTGTCTGTCTATCTATCTCTTTCTGTCCATCTATCTGTCTGTCTGTCCGTCCATCTACGTATCTATGTATCTATCAACTTGCCTGTCTATCCATGTGGATGCTAGGTAACAGTTTCACTAAAACTGTATCAAGTGTGTCAAATAAAGGCAAAGTATAAAGACTCGATCCGTCGATCAGTGTTCTATGTACTGGCTTCTTATCAACTTAATAGTCTTACAAGGCGAAAGAGTTACACAAAAATGCCATAGTCTGAACCAAAATCACTGAATCAACTAAACAAACAAGTTATTACGTGATTACATCCAGGTCATTAGTTAATCTATACGACTGAATCGCGCTTTCCTTGACACTGAATTCGACTTACGTGCATCCATAACAAATGGATGTTACATAAGTAGAGGAATACGATCATTTCTTAACATTAGTTCACTACCTCGGCACTAGGCGATGTACCCGCAAAACCGAGAGAGTCCTGTACGTCAATCATTTCCTGATAACCTAGTTTCCACGCATTGTAGCATCTCGGTATAGAGGAACCCAGCAATGCGTATACCCGAGTTGCGTGTGTATACTTGTCACACAAAACCGCACGCTCCATAACTTTCACATCAACAGCTTTTCATTTTTGTTCCTGAAAGTGAAAAAAACGCAAGAGATATAGGGGAGAAAAAATTTGCCCCAGAAACGTAATGGATTTGCCCTTCTACTACTTCACGGACGGCAGATCGCCGAGTCCTTTTGGTTTCAACCAAAGTTCCCAGAGATGTGCCAGTTGATTCCCAGACGTTCAGGCTGATGGTCCTCTTGTCTCAATCAAACCTCCACTAACTTTAATTCAACAGTTGAAAAGCGAATAGCTGGATTTAGAATCTGTAATTGAATACTAGAAGTTCGAGACCCACGATGACTAATACTTCAGGAGAACCTACTGCGGACAAGAACCTACCGACGGAAGCTGGAAGCGAGGTTAAAAGGAGGAATGATGAAGAGTTCCAGGCAGCTGATGGTGGACTGCATGCTTGGATTATCGTTGTTGCTAGCTTCCTAATCAACGGTATCATCTTTGGAATTCACAACTGCTACGGGGTGATCTACCTGTGGCTGAAAAAAGAACTCGAGGACAACAATGTTCAGGATGCTGCTACCAAAGCCTGTAAGTACAATGGCGGATAATTATTTCAATGTTTAGGATTTTATTGTGACCAAACTAACTGTCCGATTTTAACGAAACTTCAACACTGCATTAACTACTACTAGGGCTATACCTAGTATTTTTTGGGTATCTATATCTTTGAAAGTGTAGGAGCAATAAGCAATCAACTTTTCCTGTTGTGATTAGCTCTGGTCGGTTCACTTTCCATCGGTATGACTTTCTTCACTTCTCCCCTGGCGGGAATTCTGACGGACACCATAGGACTGAGGAAAACAGCCATCCTTGGAGGAGCCATTGCTACTGTCGGGATGCTGTCGTCGTCGTTCGCCTTGGGACACGTACGTATTATCACTAACGTCATTAACTTTAGTTTTAATTACAAAATGTTTTCTGGCACACCTGCTAGGTAATCCCAGCTAAGTTTATTTAGTTCGCAGTAATGTTATAAGCAGCGCAATAGTTCTCCTCTACGAGTATCTGAGCTGTCGAAAATCTACACTATTTTTCGGTTAATTTATTAGTAAGTTAGTTAATTAGTTAGTTAATTAGCAAGTTTGCAGATTGTTAGTCTATTTAGAAGGTTAAGCAGTTAGATACTGTTAGCAAGTGATAGCTACTTTGATAGTTGGCTACTTGATGGAGTAAAATAGCTTTGTAGGGTTAGTGAGGCTGGTAGTTGGACCTTGCTAGTTAGCTAACTATTTGGGTATTAGCTAGTCAGTAAGGCAATTGGTTAGCCAGCCAGCAAGCTTGCTAACAGTTTAGGTAGTTAATGAAGTAGTTAGTTCGTTAGATAGTTAGTTAGAGTTTGGTTGTTGGTTCACCAATCAGTTAGTAAGTATGTGTCTCAGTTTACTTAAATAGTCAACAATGCTGTTTATTTACAGGGAACTTACTTTTATAATAGGGTGTAGTTTACTAACTTTGATTTACTAAACTTTGTTAGCAATTGTGTTTGTTTACCGACTTTGTTTGTTTGTTGTGTTACAATAACAAGATTAAGATAAAAGGTTCCCTATTTAAACGAATGCAGGTAGGGGCCCTGTACTTGACCTACGGTGTCCTCTTCGGCGTGGGAGTATCTCTGACGTACAATCCATCCTTGGTGATCCTGGGTCACTACTTCCAGAAGCGTCTGGGTTTCGTCAACGGACTCGTTACCGCGGGTAGTTCCGTTTTCACTATCGCCCTACCATTGTTCCTCGATAGCACTTTGACTAACCTGGGATTGGCGACCACACTACAGGTACCATTACTATTACTACTAGTTACTAGTAATTAGTAATATAAGGTCGTTTAAGTGATGATCTTATCATTCATTAAATTAAATCACCTTTATAGTCACGAGTATTCATTAGTTTTAGTGTTGTAGCTAGTAGTATAATTAAGTTTAACTTTCTTGTATGAACTATTATGAGCCAATCTATAGTAGTTTGGAATAATATCGTCTTTAATGAGTTTGTATTAAGTTAATGTGGTTAGTGAGGAAGCTAACAAGACTCGGGTTTTTGGAACAGATCCTAGCTGGAATCATGGCTACGCTGATGATATGTTCCACTGCTTTCGTTCCCAAACTACCACCGATTGTCCAGGCGAATCCCGTGAATCCCAGCGATGGTAGACTGAGGAGCCACCTGCGAAGAATCATCGACGTCTCCATCTGGAAGAATAAGAAATACATCATTTGGGCCATCGCCGTACCCTTCTCCATGTTCGGGTACTTCGTGCCTTACGTCCATCTGGTGCGATTACATCAACTTGATCACATTATATTATAGTAATAACTAGATTTCTTGTAACAGGTGGCTTACGTCAAAGACATTCTTCCGGATGCTGACGGAAAGCTATTGGTGCTATGCATCGGGATCACATCGGGTATTGGTCGACTGATCTTCGGGAAGGTGGCCGATCTGCCGCAAGTGAACAGGATTATCCTTCAGCAGGTAAATACTGCGTGTAATCGAATTTACATATAATTAACCTACATGAAAAGATCATGTCAATTTGATGATATAAAGCTGATAGGTTCTATATAGTATTACAAATTCAGTCGATGGTTAATTGATAGCAATGTGCTGATTTCAACCTTTCCAAAGAGATACATGGAATGTTTATACAAGTTGATGAAAAACCAGCTGTCCTTGATAATTTGCCTAATTAGCAATCAGGAAAGACAGATTAACCGGTTTTCTAGGCATAAATTCCAGTGCTGTTTATGATCGCCTGAAACTAGCTTCTCTCGACTTATCTAGCATCAACTGGAAATCGAGTAAGTAGGTTTATCTATCATTACAATCAAGAATCTAGTTTCTAAACTGTCTCCTTAAAACGGGTGCTTGTCCTGGGTAAGTTACCTCAATAGGAAAGACAGCAAAGTACAGACACTGCAGATTTCATTCATCTGGTGGAAGAATCTCAGGCATCGTTGGTTCCCTTCATAGTATAGAGGAGAATCTTTAACAACCGGATAGTTGATGATAAAACAAGTCAACGTTGATGTTTTCTACCGTAGGTTGCATTTGCAGCAATCGGCGTCTTAACCATGCTGCTGACTTTGGCCAATTCCTTCACCTGGCTTGTCGTCATCTGCCTGGGAATGGGAATCTTCGACGGCTGTTTCGTCGCCTTGGTTGGACCCATTGCCTTTGATTTGTGCGGGACCAAGAGCGCGTCGCAGGCTATAGGCTTCCTCCTGGGATTGTACTCCATACCGATGACTACGGGACCTCCAGTTGCAGGTCATTTGACGTCCCTGATTATCATATAATACTTTTACATTTGATGTTATATGATGATTAGTATTAAAGTAGAATGCTTTTTTTGTATAATTGATCGTGATTTTATATCTCCGATCAAACTGTGATACTATTACTGTTACACTAGGAGCTGTTTCTAGAATGTATCTCCTGAATCAATGAACTTCGGTACATTAAGTTATCTCTAAATTAACATCGCAATTCTTTATCGGTTGAAAGTTAATTAATTTTAATTACAGTTAAAAGTGAGGTGAATACAAAAGTGCAATCAAGATTCAGTCAAGGTAATAAAGTTGTACAGGAAGATTTGAAAATTCTGAGGATAGTATACTTTGAACATCTATGACCATTACATATAATTATCTCACTCAGTAACCTAAACAAGCGGTAGTGAATCTAATTAAGTCAAAACCCAAATCTTAATTCATATTTCATAACTAATGATTGAAACTTAACGTTGATTGAAATTGGTAAAGGTGCGTTGTACGACGCCCTGGGGTCTTACAACGAGGCCTTCTTGCTAGCTGGTTGTCCTCCAATCGTCGGTGCTTTGATCATGTGCCTAATCAGTCGCGTCAAGTCGCAACCAGACCGAGATGTCGAGGAACTAGCCGCCAAGGACAAGGAAACTATTCAACGGAAAGTCAGTGTCAAGATGTCCACCGGCACGGTTCCAGCAGATTCCTCCGGAACAGCCGCCGAGGACAGCTATTTACCAGTCTACGTGACTGCTGTTGAAACTTCTGGACAAACTGGTTATAACCGCTGCAAAATCATCTTAAATTATATTTAATTAAACAAATGTAACGGAAATTATCTGATACGCATTTTCCTTATTCGTCTGTAGATTTGGCCAATTCCAGACTTTCCGGCTCGCCTAATGTCGTGTCCTTAAGTAAAGGACGCTTCGACATTCAAAGTGCTAATGGCGGCGCTAACAGAGCTGCGACGAAAACCGCAAAAGCCAAGGTGAAATTAACCGGATATTCTTCAAGTTCGTCAGCGATTCTTTGGTGAAATGGGTCTTTGAGCGCCTGTATCCTTGACTGGTACGAGTTCGTCTGCTACAATGTTGGAGATAGAAACTGGGACTTCCATGGTTGCCATGTTGGCCTAATGGCAGAATTCAAGCAGACGACGTTGTGCGAGCCCAAGGATATACTCTTCCAGTGGATAGCACTATGTGTGTTCTTTTTTATAGAGAGTACCTTTTCCCCCCTATGTAATATAGAGCAGAAGTCTAGTTTTCCACCAATATATACTCAGAAGATCCTCCCCCCCTAGCATGTGATTATTTGTGTCGTTTGTAATTTTTCGGCACAATAAACGCAGGTACCGGAATTTGACATCATTATTGATTAGTCTTGTTTAAGTTTTCAGCGTGCTGAAAATTTGGGATGAAGTATTTTATAGTTATTACACAAATATATGAACGAAATATACATTGATTAAACGCAAAATTTCAGATATGTTGTGTTGAATAACCCAATTAAGTTAAATGTAAAACTTGTATCATTTTGTTGAGGAATTATTTGACAATAAGATGTCTGAACGTCTGAAATTATTGCATAGAAGACGTATTATTGGATACTAAAATTGACATAATTAATCATATTCCATTAAAAAATACATCGATTTTTTAAAAAAGTTGAAACATCTATCCTTGTTTAGTTTGAATGAAACTGAAAAGCACGCATCGCACAATTACAATAAACTAACTTGGCAACGCTGGATAAAGCTTGTGTTGTCTTCTTTCTGTCACTTGTTTGTTGTCGTCTCTTACGAAACAAAACATTGGCTGATTCATTCAAGCAGTCGCTACAGTCGCAACTTAATAAATAACATACCGTTATATCTCAGTCCCATCAAAGTCTTAAGTTTAACCGAACTGAAAGCGAAGAGATAATCATGAACTTGTTTGGTAAAAAACCAACTTTGAAAGGTATGTCCGAAAACGTTTTTGGTGTTTTAATTTGTTATCACAGAAATCTGACAAAATGCAGTAACCCAAGACTCACACGCTATTGGTTAATTTGTTATAGAGGAAATGCGGACAACCGACCGCGAAATGCGGAAAGCTGGACGAGAGATCGAGCGGGACCGCCGCGAACTGGAACGGGAGGAAAAGAAACTGGTATTTACATCACGTGATACAGCGTTGAGTTCGAGTTCGTAAGCCGTTGTAAATCTATTTGTCTCTCAGGAATTGGAAATAAAAAACGCAGCCCGCCTCGGTAACAAGCAGGCATGCACCGTTCTCGCTAAGCAGTTGGTGCAGATTCGCAAACAGAAAGAACGGACCTATGCGGCAAATAGCAAGGTATTCTCCTACCAGACTCTCGTCTCGCTCTAAATGTACGAGGTTTTGCTGTAGATTCAATCTCTCAACGCCCAAACTAAAACGATGGGAGCCAACATGAAGCTGGCGGGAGCCATGACCACGGCCACAGATTCCATGGCCAAGATGAACACGATCATGAAGCCCGAACAGTTAGGCAAAACCATGCAGGAATTCGGGAAGGCATCCGCCAAGATGGGCATGACGGAGGAGCTGATGAACGACGCCTTAGACGATATCCTGAACGAAAGCGGCGACGAAGAGGAAAGCGACGCCATCGTCCAGCAAGTTCTCGATGAGATTGGCATTGATGTTTCCGCCAAGGTATACTTGTACTTACCTACTTCGTAAGATGTTACTTCTTTTCAACTTAATTAGTATAGATTTGTATGGTATCGGGGAAACGAAACGATAATGTAGACCGTCTTGTTTAGGTCGCCCGAGCCCCCGCGGCTCACGGTGGAAAAGTGGGCGTTTCAGCCAAAGACGAATTGGCCGATCTGGAACAACAGCTTGCCAAGCTGAAAGCCTGAAAGGGAAGAAAAACTCCCTCCATCCGCATTGAAAACTGAGAAACAGTGTATTGTTTTTTCTCACTTTTAAAACTTTTTTTCTCAACTTGTGATTGTACCATTATTTTTCTCTTGTAGCTAAATTTAATAACTAGGAATATGTCTACAATTCACTTGTGTGTTTTTTTTCTTCTTTCGAAAATCCAAACAAAGGGGAAACCAACTGAGAGAAAAAAAAATTCAATTTTCTTCAACAACACATCAAATCGACGACACGGACTATTTTTCACTCGCACTTGTTCACTTTTAATTTCAAGTCTTCTATTTAATGAATTAAAATTGTATGGCGATTGTCACTTGGTTGAAGAGTCGTCTTTTCCTTGTTTCGCACTTTTCACTGGGGAACCACCAAAACAAAACCACGCGCGATTCAGGCAGATTTCTTCGGATCCCTTTCTTCAGTTTCCCTTCTTTTTCGCGTAGTTAAATGAATTAATTTTTTTCAAATTTTTCCCCCAACCTCCGAAATTGTGGTTTAAACGGTGTCTCCCATGTCGCCCGAGAGCGTAGGCAGATTGGGGTAGACGGAAACCGGCGGAGGCGGCGGAGGAAGATCCGGTGAGAATCCAATAGAGTCGACTTCTTTGGGATCGAAAGGAGGCGGATCGAGCGGAGGCCGCAGTTTGGGATGGGGTCTTCGACGACGGCGCCGTCGACGGTGACGCTTCCGGTGGCACACTACGCACACTGTAATGAACAATAGCACCGAGCACGTCGACACCGACACGAGCACAACCACGAAGGAACTCTCCTGCTCTTCCGGCGAACCTATAATACGTGTATTCAGTTTAACACCTAGTTCATTGAACTTTAACTTAATAGGCTTATCATTTGGGTTCATAAGGGAGGCTTTTAATTCTCGATATGTTGTTTTTTAAAGGAAGATTTCAGTGGGGTTTTCGAAGCGAGGTAAACGAGACACGTGGACAGAGAAGAGTAAAAAAGACTCACTTAGGGTACCAAGCGATGCAACAAAATGA
>JAIQCU010001076.1:0-28881 GCA_022114935.1 Leptestheria dahalacensis | reverse complement strand
TATGTTACATTTGTTTTGTGGCTAATTATCTATGTGTTAGCCGTAATACACTCAAGCAATTAAATTGAACCGGTGTTATTTAACTGCTCACTAACTTGATTAAAGATTACCTTTAATTTAATATTAAGAAGCACGGAATTAAAAGCGAATAATATGCGACCATTCAGAAGAGGCTTCATGAGCTGTCAACTTCAACTTCCAGCCCGTATTCCTTTTTAATTTTTGTTTACGTTTATTCAACCGGTTTTTAGCCACACGGAAGAAAGGCGGAGGTTCATTTCCATGTCGATCTAAACACAAATAAAATCATGTTTTGGCAAATATTTGCAGCGGTTAGCTGCGTCAAGCTGCTGTTTATTCCTGCATAGTATGTATCCTGTTATAAGTAAATATTCCAAATGGAATTATTAGAGATTTGTCTATTATATATAGCCGGTCGACTGATTTCGAGGTTCATCGAAACTGGTTAGCCATCACCAAAAGTCTGCCCGTCAGCCAATGGTATGTCGATGAGACTTCCCCGTGGACGCTCGACTATCCGCCGTTCTTCGCCTGGTTCGAGTTCGTCCTGTCGAGGGTCGCCGTCTTTTTCGACCAGAAGATGCTGGACGTCAACGCGCTCGATTACGCCAGTGATGCGACTGTTCTTTTCCAGCGACTTTCGGTTATCGTGACGGATTTGGTGTTCGCGCTCGGAGTCAAAAAGTAACGTGCGAGGGTGGGTGTGATTGTGGTTGAAGAAGGTTAATTTCTTGTTCTGTGGTTTTAGGTGCTGTAACGCGGTCGCCCGTAAAACGGGAGTCAAGCAGCCTGGTTGGACGAGTTCGCCGACCATTCTCGCAGCTATACTTTTGTGTAACGTCGGGCTATTCATGGTCGATCATATACACTTCCAGTACAATGGGTTCCTTTTCGGGATCATGTTTCTCTCGATCGGCTGCATGCTGCAGGTACATTCGTCAGTTATCGTATCAGTATCCGTTTGAACGTCGTTTGAAACTCCCGCATTTAGGACGAGATACTACAGAGCGCCTTCTGGTTCTCCGTTCTCTTAAACTTGAAGCACATTTACCTCTATATCGCGCCGAGCTACTTCGTCTACCTGCTGCGTCACTGCTTCGAGACGTCCAGGAACGGGACGCGTTTCAACTACAGACAGTTTGTTCAGCTCGGTCTGATCGTCGTTACCGTATTCGCGGTATCGTTTGGACCGTTCGTCTATATGGGCCAACTAGCTCAGGTTAAACTTAATTTCAACTTTATTCAGTCTTAAGGAAATCAGTTGAAGTTAGTGATAAAGTTAATGAACAGGTGGTCCAGCGACTCTTTCCGTTCAAGCGGGGACTCTGCCACGCGTACTGGGCGCCCAACGTCTGGGCCCTGTACAACGCAGCGGACAAAGTCTTGACTGTCGCAGGTCCGTTTCGACATCCTTTTTTATGTTGCTAATAAATTAACGTTAATTAACTTTAAATTCTGGTTAAGTTGAAGTCCTACATGAAATTTTATGTCTAGTTAAATTTGGTTTTTGATTTAAGTGTTATTGAAGGTTTTTTTTTTAATATTTCTTTCAAATAACACAGGGAAGAAGTTTGGCATTTTGCAAAACGCTCCAGTGGCCGCAATGACGGGCGGTTTAGTGCAGGAATTTGATCACGTGGTGCTGCCGTCGATCAGTCCGCGGGTTACTTTTGTCCTCACGCTGATTGCCATGTTCCCCGGTGTCGTCGTCATCCTGAGGAAACCCAATAACCCCTGGGTGTTTTTGCGCTCGGTCGTCTTGTGCGCGTGTGCTTCGTTTCTCTTCGGTTGGCACGTCCACGAGAAGGCCATTCTCCTCATTATCCTGCCCTTGAGGTGATTGTATAGATCTCGCACAACTCTGCTGCATTCACTTTCAAATGCTATTGTACTTTGGTGTATGTTAGTAACCGTTATTTTTTGAAATTTTCAATTAAGTTTGTTAAGATGTTATTTTACAAATTATCGTGATGAACGGTTCTGCGTATTTGCATAGAATTTAATGATTGTATTTGTTAAAAATAATTTCATCTATTTATGTTTCTAATGACACAGGATTTTAGCTGTCTATTAATTCTTTATCGCAATTCTTTTATTGCAATTAATCTGTCTATTATTATGGTTTTACTGATAAATAGAATATTATTATTACGGTTAATTATTAACGGTTTTGATACTATGAAATGAATCATTAATATTATTTCTAAGTTAATTAACGTAGCCCTTAAAATTGAAATTGTGATTTGTCGATGACAACTGAAAGTGTAAGTTTGTAATTTATTTAGCTGAATCCGTATTTCGTAACGTTTGCAAATAATGTCTGTAAACTGGTTTGATTTCCACAGTATTTTAGCCGCACTGGACCCCGAGGACTCCCGCCTCTACCTCCTGCTGAGCATCACGGGCCACGTTTCGCTGATGCCGCTGCTCTTCACGCAGTTCGAAAACACCATCAAGTTGTTTGTAGTCCTGCTCTTCTCTCTGTCGTCTTACGCTTACCTGAAGAGCCTCCACCTCAGGGACCGCCGGTCGTCTCCCAGTGCCCTGACACTTTCCGCTGTCGAACGGTATTATCTCGCGGGCCTGATTCCCGTCGCTCTGTTCGAGTACTCGAATCACGCCCTGTCGCTGAGCCGTTGGCAGTTCCTGCCCCTCCTGTGCATGTCGGTCTATTGTGCTGTGGGTGTTGTCTGGTTCACCTTTCTCTTTGTGCAAAAATCTCTGGCGATGGGAACAACAAAAACAGGACCAGCAGGGGGCAGCGCCGCCTCCCTAAAGCGAAAACAAATTCGAAAATGAAACACGAAATCAGAAATCCTAATATACACTTTGCAAAGCCATAGTCATTTAGCAGTTTTGCAATTTCTTTTTCATACATAAGCTCAGTATTTTCTTATTGTAAGGCTCTTTTGGGCGTCTGATCCTTTCCTTGTGACTTGGCTTATGGCAGCTCGCGGCTTGCAACACTGGGGTGTTCCGTGAAAAGCGCCAATTCCACTGAAAATGGCAAATTCAAATCCAACCAATGGCAGTGTAAGTTACATCATGGACAGCCAATCAGATTCGAGGCTACATATTACCGGTAGATGGCGTCCGATGTTTATTTACATTCCAAAACGGCAAGTTGCTCCGTTTTAGGGTAGCTGTTGCAAAGGGCATGGCCAAACGTTACTTGGTTAATAAGACGCCAGATCCGCTTAACCGCGGATTGGAGATTAACACTTTTGGGAATGGCGTACACGGTGCAGCTTATTGTCCCTATAAAGTATACCGCTGCGTCTGAAGGTCAAGGTCATTTCAAAGATAACACTCTTGCCTTCAGCTGGGTCTTGTACAACTGCTGGATAGTCTGGTTACGTCTGTGCATTGCCACGGACGCAAGAAAAGTATAGCCATGGCTGGGTCAGACCTGTGGTACCATCTGGGACGCTGCGTCCTGCTCGTTTTTCACAAAATCCTGGTGTTCGTCACGCGGCTCGGGCCGAAGAACGCGATGGCCGTAAAGGGTAAAGTATTTGCTCCTCTAATTCAAAAATTTTCAGAGAAGGGGGTGAAACTTACGTCATGAATCTTAATGGATTTTTTTTTTAAGGGGGTTTAGGAGTCGAACTGAAAGCTTTTTCCGCGATTCCCGGACCCGGACCGGCTCTACCGATCATCGGAACCCAGTGGATTTACTCGTTTATGGGGCCTTACTCGCTCAAGAAACTTCACGTGGCGAACGAAGGTGACAGAATCGATGGACGAGTTATGTACTTCGCAGTTGTATTATACAGAATATCTCACCGTCTCGTTTTCTTTACAGCGCAGTTTGAACCATGAACGGCACGGTAGCGAGTTGTTTTAGTTATATATGTTCAACTTATCATTCATATTTTGTATGTCTAGTTTGAATTTATTTGTTTTCTGCAATCAGTTAATTTGTGTTTTATTGTTTGCAGACAAGTTTCAGAAGTACGGCCCCGTGGTCGTCGAGTACTCTCTATGGAAGTTCCCCATAATTCACCTCTACGACAAGAAGGACATTGAGGAAGTCCTGCGCTACCCGAGTAAAGCGCCTGTCAGGCCCTCACTGGAGCCCCAGCTCGCCTACCGGCTGTCTCGACCGGACAGATACAAATCTGTCGGTCTCGTCAACGCGTAATTATCACGTTTAAAAAGCTATTAAATCTATCCTCTCGACAATCGTGTTTCTCGTCAACAGTATCCAATTGCATCAATTTAGATATTGGAATTTTATTTTGTTAATCATTATGAAGCCATTAGCCTATTAGATTTAATATTAATTTAAATTACGTTAATAATGTTAATTAATTAAATTAACTGAAATATTTTCTATGGTTTGAAAAAATTCACAGGCAGGGCAGTGAATGGAATCAGTTACGCAACCTGCTCACTCCGTACCTGCAGAGTTCCAAGCTGCTTTCCGACATTTCCGAGGACATGTCCAACATTTCCGAGGAGCTGTGCAATTTTCTGCGCAGTAAAAAATCGCCAGACGGTTCCGTTACCTCTTTCGAGAAATACATCTACCGGCACGGATTAGAGGGTATTCCTTAATTATATTAAAAAATTTTTAATTGTCGGTTAAGTTACATCAATTAAATTAAAAAGAAATGATTAAATTAGAAGGTATCTTTCCTAAATGTAATCCCAATTAGTAACGAAATATCACATTAAATTTCGATATATACTTGAAGGTCAGTTGCTCATTTGAATTACAGTGATTATCTACGCGCTTCTGGGCAAGAAGATGGGCTACCTGGAGGAAAACATTCCGCCGCTGGCTGAACGTCTGATGATAGCCACGGACAATTTATTCCAAGTGTGCCACGAGGCCATGTACGGCTTTCCCTGGTGGAAGTACTTGCCGTCCAAGTCGTACTCCAACCTGGTCGAATGCGAGGATACTATTTACGAGCAAGTCGTGTTTCTATTGAGTTATTGACTCAATTATCTGTCTATTTATCTACTTGGATTCAGTGGATATGGCCATTCCGCAATCTTGTACTAATCCGCCGTGATTGTTGCACTTCCCCACAGGGTCTTTGAAACTTATATTGATGAACTGGTCGAAGATTTGAGGTCGCAGGAGACGGATGGCAGCCTGGGACACGGAGGTCATCGCGGTATTCTGAGCGAAGTGCTGGCGTCGGATTCCATCGACAGGAGGGAGAAGATCGCCGCGGTCATTGACTTTATATCGGCGGGTATTGAAACGGTAATGTTCTATTCAGTGTAATATTTATCATTTTTATTTAATTCACTAATTTGTTTTACTTGTTTTTTCCTCCATATTTTCAGTTGATTGCATTTCTGTTTTACGTGTTTTTTGCCCTTCTGTTCCTTTCAATGACAATAGTCTGGAAACTCGGCCCTGTATCTTCTATACAACATATCGCAAAACCCTGAGGTCCTGGAGCGAGTCTATGAGGAGCTGGACCGTGTTGTACCGCCGGGGACCCCGATTAGCAGCAATACACTGCGCCAGTTGCCCTACTTGAGGGCCTGCATTAACGAGAGCTTCAGGTGAAATTGGTTTCCCAGCATAAATTTTAGTATCAAAGTTATATAATTTTACTCGGCTTGCTATTAGATTAATGGTTTATGAAAAGGTTTTAATCAAAAGGTTAATTTTGTTGTTGTTATAGGTTGAACCCAATAGCCCCGAATGTGGCCCGGCTTACAGAACAGGACATGGTGTTCCAGAATTACCGAGTTCCAAAAAACGTGAATTGTCTATAATATATACATTTATTATATCGCGTTGTTAATTATGTTTGATTGCGTTCTATCCTCATTAATTGTTATTATTACTAAAACTTCACTTATATGCTATATGGTTGTCTAATTAATGACCAGATCAAGTTGTGTGTGTTACATGATACGCAAGTTGTAATTTAACGCTATTTTTTTTATTTAACCGTATTGTGTTATACAAGCATTTTGATTATCTGTTAGTGTAATTATATGTTCAATGTTAATCAATATGTATTTTAATTACAGAGCCTTGTGATATGCGAGACGTGGGTAGCCTGTCTGCAGGAGAAGAACTTCCAAAGACCGCGCGAGTTTGTACCGCAACGGTGGCTCGGCGACTCGTCGGCGGAGAAGCACTCGTTTCTGCTGGTCCCGTTCGGCGCGGGGAAGAGGATCTGTCCCGGCAGGAGGTTGGCGCTGCAGGAACTGAACATTCTCGTGGCCAAGATCCTGCAGAACTTCAGAGTGACATTCACCAAGCCACTCGAGTCGGTCTACAAGTTCCTCATCACCCCGCAGGGACCGATCGACGTCGTGCTCGAGGACCGCATCCTGACCAATTAGTTTTTTTAGTAAAATATTTTTCAAGAATTAAGTGTTTAGAAAAAAAATAATTAAGATTGCTCGGGACAAATGATCATGTTTGCCGTTTTTGATTTGAATACAAAAGAAACAAGAAATTTACCGAAACGATTGGAAGAATTTCCTCGTTTCACCGCTAGATGGCGCTGCTGAGATTTTATGTTATTGACATTCTGACAGGACAGCAGCGATGGAGTCGACGTCCCTGTACAAGGAAATAAATAATATTCCACTAGCTGATGATGATCCTCAAGGTATTTTCTTTTGAAATGGACAGTTTAGTCTATTGCGATTATAATAAGTACTGAAAATAATTAAGTAGCCCTTAAGGAAGGTTAGTGCTAGCCATCTTGACGCAGAGTTAATTTTCGGTTACATTACCGTATGCTAAGAAAACCTCAGTTATTGCCGTTTTCGCTTATTCCAGTTCAAAGTACTGTTTGAGTGTTTTTCGTTGTAACGTTTCAAAGCAGCAACCATGTTGAAATGTTAGAATCGCACAAGTAAGATTGTGAATCTGTGATTGTTTCTCTGCGTTTTCAGCCATCCTCCCTGACGACGGTGACAACTCGACGATGCCTCGAGACCCCAGCCTGGATTCCATGTCGTCCCGCTTCACAAGTGACAGTTCGTCTGCGCCCTCGAACGGTACACAGCTCGACGATCTGCGAAACAGACACGAGTTTAATGACTTTGTACTTGTAGCAGACACCGACGTGAACTTGGACGAACAGGAGGAGAAGGCCCGTCTTATCGCGCAGGTCATGGAACTTCAGAATACCCTGGACGGTACGTTAATCGTGTATATCGTAGTCCCCGTTTTCACACATCTCGGAATGTTTTGTAGATCTCTCGCAGCGTGTGGATGGCGTCAAGGAGGAGAACATGCGGCTGCGGGCCGAGAACCAGGTCCTCGGGCAGTACATAGAGAATTTGATGGCCGCTTCGTCGGTGTTCCAGTCGACTTCCCCCCGCACCAAGAAGAAATGAGCGTTTGACTCTCGTGTCAAACCTGGGAGTCTTTATTTATAATGACCATGCAAACAATAATCCTTTGCTTTCATGACATGATTTCGCTTATTGTGGAATGCACCCTAGTCGTTTGTCCCTCAGCAGTTCAATAAATAATCTCATACTCTTCGACTGATTCGTCCTGCTTTCCCGGTACGTTCCTGGATAGTTCGTCATCCCGCCATCTACTGTAATACTGGGTGCGTTCTGTATTACTAGTCTGTATATACTTTTTTCAATTCATTTAAAACTTGTATTACCAAAACGGTTCGAGATCAATCTCAGCTCGTTCCCGTTCATGATGACCAGCGCCTTTTTGGACGCAGAAGCTCGTGATCTAGATATCGAAATATAGATACAGCTACAGTACAGATAGAGATATAAACATAGACTGAGATAGAGATTTGCGTATTTGATATAAATTTAAATACTGATGTATTTATTATAGATAGATAGATAGTATGTATAAGATACAGACTTGCATAAATACTAGATCACTATCCTTGCTGAACCCTTTGAATAGTCACAAGTATTTCATCCATTAAATACGATACAATTAAATAATCGGATCCATTAATAATTCATTAAAGATATAATTACTATTATTATTTTAAATCTTTATTTCCAAAGTGATATTAACTTATTCATGAAACCCATCTCATAAATCGACCTAGTGTCGAACTAGAAAATTGAGCGACACAAAAAACCTATGATGTTTACATAGAGAGAAAAACTAGAAAAGAAAGAGCGTGTCTATTTATCTGCGTTCCCTATAACGGTACAATCCGAACATCGGTAGGCGGATACAGGAGGGAGGCGAGGGGGTCAACGAACCAAAGGAGAAAAGAATGCGACTGGAGAGACTGGAAGTTCTTTTAAGCTTTGCACTCCTTGATTCACGTCTCAGTCACTTCCCGAACGCCCGTGCAGCAGGTCACGTGGCACTTGACTCAGCTGCCGCGCCAAATTTGAAATCAGTTCCTTTCCCTCCGGTTCATTATTGAGTTAAATTTAAGTTATTACTCCAAACAATAAGGTAAGATTCAGTTAACTAAAGCTCACTTTGATGAACTGTTTATTGTTTCGTTGAAAAACTATCCGGAGACAGATATCTGAATCTGGTTTTACAATATTATCATTCTAATCAAGTCTTTCTGGTAAATCGTTGCAATGTTTTGGAGAAAAGATACGAATCTTAATGGTTTCCGCCTTCCGCTTTCGTTACGAGAATGACAACTCGAGGAGAAAGCTTGACAGATTTCGCCATTTAGCATGCATCCGGTAGAAAAGCTTGGATATTTGTCAATTCGGATTTCTCTTTTTTCAAGAAAATATAACTGTAGTTTAGCTTGTATTTATTATGGTTGGCATGTTTCGTGACTAGAAATCTTTCCGTTGAAAATGTCAAAAACCTGACCTGGAAATAACCAACGCTCAAATCAAAGATTCAGTCTGTCACTACAGTTCCTATCCTATAGTTTCGTTACAATTCAAATTTGCATTCGGATAGCGAACCTGAACAGAGCGTGTTTAAGTTAAATCCAAATATACAAGTTAAACTAATGTGATCAATTGGTGAATAATGTTCAAGATTTTGTATATTTGATTTTACAAACAAACATCAGAAAATGAGCCAACGTTTGTTTACTTTACAGAAATGGTTAGTCTGGGCAACTGGTTTCTATTGGCGCTGCTGCTGTCCGTCACATATGGGGCGCCACAGTTCATAGATCAAGGACAGGCTGCTGCTGCTGCTGCTGACACGCAGCTACCCGGCGTAGCAGCTCCGGGATTTCACTACCACCACTATGACGAACTGACGACCTATTTGCGTAACATTCATAACGCGTTTCCTCATCTGACCCATTTGTACTCCATCGGAAAGTCCGTGCAAGGTTCGTTCATTCAATCGGTAAAAACAGATCAAGGGTAAAATGATTTTTGAATTTCCCGCCAGATGGCGCTGTGTAAATGTAAACAATGTTTTTGAACGCTTTTCCCGGTCCGCAGACTGAAAGTCGCGATATGGTTAACAGTTTTCTTAATTGATGAATTTGAGGTATTTGAATTAGGTGGATAAACTATCGATTTTGTAGATGTTTAAGTCCAGTTAACTTTGATATTCATTTAACAAACAAATTTAATAATGATACGTGTAACGGTTTTTGACGTAGATGTTAGTGACAAAACTTAAATTAAGAGATAATTTGATTATTCTTGAAGGTTTTAGAGATTTTAGTTTAAATACGTGATTTTTACGCAGGACGCGAACTTTGGGTTCTGGCCATCTCCTCGACGCCCAACGAACATGTCCTGCTCAAACCCGAAGTCAAGTACGTCGGGAACATCCACGGGAACGAGCCCGTTGGTCGTGAAATGATGCTGCACCTTATCCACGTAAGCAATTTCAGCCTGTTTAAAGACAGCTTTATATCTGCACCTTAGTAGAGCCTCTATCGTATAGACGCGCTGACATTAACTTGTGTATACGTGGCAAGTCAAATAATGTCAAATAGATGATAACTGAAATATCTTTACAGTATCTCTTGACGAACTATCCTACTGACGGGTACGCCCGATGGTTGGTGGACAACACCCGAATCCACATTATGCCGTCCATGAATCCCGACGGTTTCGAAGTCGCTCGGGAAGGAAACTGCAGGGGAGTCCAAGGAAGGTACATATGATGACCATTATAACATGCACTTTAATATGGAATGATTTCTTATTATAGTAGCATCACCGTATTGAAAAATATTCATTTGTAATTGTGTCTTCATAGGTACAACTCGCGTGGTTTTGATCTGAACCGAAATTTCCCGGACCTCTTCCGCTCAGGAGACGTCGCGGACACTCAACCCGAAACAGACGCGGTGAAGCAGTGGATACGTCAGGTTCCCTTTATACTCTCGGCCGGTCTGCATGGTGGTGCTCTGGTCGCTTCTTATCCGTTCGACAACAAAGCAACAAATGGAGGTAAATATAACACAGATACATAAGACGCAAGGGGATATCAAAACTATATGCACTGCAATTTGGCATAATTTTATATACAATTAGCCATACAATTACTTATGTATTAATTATACATGCAATTAATACAAACATAACAATTGTAGCCCTAGATTCCATACGCGGCTATCAAGCATCGTTGACCCCAGACGACGACGTCTTCAGCCACTTGGCCGAAGTTTACTCGTTCAACCACCTGACGATGCATCAGGGTCGCCCGTGCTTTGTCGGTGACTCGCGCTTCCCCAACGGGACGACGAACGGAGCGGCGTGGTACTATTTAGCCGGTACGTTTTTTAATTTCAATTATTTAATTATTTACACACCAGACAGTAAAGTTTCAATGTTTGAAATTCAATTCAACAGGAGGTATGCAAGACTTTAACTACGTCTGGCACGGCTGCCTGGAAATCACGCTCGAGCTGTCGTGCTGCAAGTACCCGCCCGGAAACCAACTTCAGAACTTCTGGGAGGAAAACCGACCTGTAAGCAGATCTGTCATCTTCTAATTAATCCAAAGTTTCTATTGGCTAATGGTTTCCGCCCGTTCAACATGTAGGCTTTACTTAAGTACATCGGGGAAGCTCACCGCGGTGTCCTGGGTATCGTCCGCGACCAGTTCGGGAACCCGGTCCAGGGAGCCAACGTTCGGGTCAAAGGCCGTGACTTCGGATTCACAACCACTGCCCAAGGAGAATACTGGCGAATTCTTGTGCCAGGATTATACACGATTCAGGTTTGTTGTTAATTCTTATTATATTTATGCAATTTAAGTTAATATTTGTTAAATTCTTGTTGTAATTAAGATTTATACAATATAATATTAACAGTGGTATGGTACTTAATCGTCAAAGTTTAAGGTTCTGTTGTAATGCAGGTTGTCGCCAACGGTTACGTTCCTCACGAGGAGGTCGTTGAAGTCCGCGATGAGAATGCCACGCTTTTGAACATCGTTCTGGTTCGCCATGACGAGAGGGTAATTCTAGAGTCTTTAAATTTTTTAGGCTATTAAATTAAACTTAAATTTGACTAGATATTCCAGTTGTTAACATGTCTCTTAATGTATTCGACCTACTCGTATTAATGTTATATTTTAATTCTATTAAAATTTATAAATTTGTTTTATTTGTATTCCTTTTCGTTATTATATTTAATTTGATGGGATCGAATATTTGTGTTGTTTTCCAGGTAATTGGTGCTGCTACTGCCGATGTTCCAGTGAATCACCTACCGCCTGCGGTGGAGAATACAGTCCCTTCGAAACAAGGACGCCCGTCGCTGTTCAACTTTCTCGGCAATATAATGGGAGGACTGATTGGGTAGAAATTATCCTTGCAGTGTTTTGGAGATTGAAATCACCTACCCGCGCACCTTATATTTGTTCTCCGGTTTTTTGTTTCCATGGCGATTGCGAGAGAATTATTTTTTATCCCGAAGACGGAAAAAACGATATTTGTTTTAGGCAAGTAAAATAAACTGCCATTTTAAATTAACCAAATCATCATTTAATCCTTTGTGTGGCTCAGTAATAATCTGCGAATTAAATATAAGTTAACTGTGATCATCAATAAGAAATACCAGCTTCAAAAGTAATATCAATTCCAATAATTTTTTAAATACTAATTTAGAGTCGAATTCCTATTTATACTGGAGTTATATAATTACATTTAAATTTAAGTTAATTTAAGTTAAATCGGGATTAGTGCCCTATATCGGCACTGACAACAAACGTCTTGGTTAACTTTAATTAAAAACTATGTATTTACTATAAATGCATTAGTCGCCTTATACCTTCAAAGTGAAAGCCACAAAAGAGAAATTCCAGGTTTTCTATCTTCAATAAGCCTTACCGATCCGGCCGTCCCTGATTGGTGCAGACAACTCCGCGACTTTTAACATGGGCTCTTATGGAGCTAAAATCTTCTTAACGCTTTTGCGCTGTAACGGCTTATTCTATCAAGAAACAAAGTACGTAGTTTGAATCTACGTGAAAAAAGCTCTTTTTTGTTGTACATTAAGTTCAAATAAACGTTTAAAATGAAGCTTAAAACCTTAACGCAAACAGTCGCGTTTTATGAAATCTCGCGTAGCCGCAGGGTCTTTAACGGCAATTTTGAACGTTGCAAACCTTCAATTGTAAATTGCGTGAGACAGACTTAACGTATAAGGAAAAGAATAGCAGATCTGGAATCCTCGTTTAATTTTGCGTGTTCCACATATAAAATAAGAGCTATTTACCTGAATCACAAAAACTAAATTTTTCAACTAGTTAGATACACCAAAAGAAAGCTTTTTAAAAGGCGATTCTAAAACTGTCCAGTTTTTAAAAATGTGACTAGTGGTTGTTGTGCAAAAGCGTTAAGAAGATTTTAGCTCCATAAGAGCCCATGTTAAAAGTCGCGGAGTTGTCTGCACCAATCAGGGACGGCCGGATCGGTAAGGCTTATTACTTCATTACGCAAGTAGTACTCGAAATGATTGTTTATAAACTGATCCTTTTTTTGTATCTAAACGAGGTGAAGGAAAACTGAGCGAAAGTGGAGGAAACCATCTGTCATGTAAGCTTGCTACCTGGGAAAAAGAGGCGATCCAAAAGCCCTTGGTCTTATAAGAGCGGCAACCGGGTTACGAAAGTAGTTCACTTACCTACATACTCGACCATGCGGTTCATTGTTTGGTTTCTCAGTTATAGTCAAGTTCTAGTTTGGCCACCATCCTCATTCCCTACTGGAAAATTCGTATCATTTGCTCTCCTGGAGAGAAAGTCTCCGGCTCCAGTCGACTGCTGCACCTGCAACTGTCAACGTCTCGCGCCAACTTGAAATCCAACGTGATCAACCCCCCCACCGCAATACAGCAATGCGATGATCTTCATCTTCTTAGCAGTTTTGGTTCATTTGAGTGATTGTGCGGTTATTCCACCAGCATGGGCCAATACGACGACCAACCCGTGCGCTAAACATTCGTGGCAGTATCTTCACTGGCCCGGCGATGGCCTCTGCTATCCGATATTTCAACGAGGACCCTGTCCCGAGACCCACGAACTGATCTTTGACGCTGCCACCAACTCGGCTCAGTGCAAGTGTCCGCAGAATCTCGTCCACTGGCTAACGGACAATCGATGTTACTCGGCCTATACTCAAGGACCTTGTCCGCAAGACTACTTCCTGCATCCGGGCAAAGATCTCAGTCGTAGAGGGCATAGAATTGAACCGCATAGGAGGAATCTTCTGCATTTGCAAGTATGGTGTAGTAGTTTTTGTATGGAGTTGAATTCACACGCATAGCAGTAGAATGTTTCACTGATCTAGTTAATTAGTAAATTACCAGGTTAGCTATCTAACTAATTGCCTTGTTGACTGCTTAGTCCGTTAAATGGATGGTTAGCTACTATTGGCAAGTAATTAGTGACTAATCAGTTCGATTAGCATTTCATTACATCAATCAACTTAGCTAATTGCGTATAGTAGTTTTAAATGACTTGGCTATTAGCCAGGTACGGTTAGCTACAGCTAGGTACACTTAAATATAACCTTTAACTTCTAGATTCGTATAAAGTATAAAGCAAAGTTAACGTTACTTCCATAGAACTATCAAGGAATCGCGGAATACTAACGAACTACTTGTTTCATTAGCCAGTTAAAAGGTTAGCATACCAAGTCTAGGCGACTGGTCTCACCCCGTAAAATAACTAGTCCCGTGTTTAATTCAACTACTTAGCCAACTTTGTCTAATAACTACAAGTAGCTGCATTGTGTTAATTAGGCAGAAAGTTGAGGCTCGTGTAAAAAAACTTACATGTTTGGAGAGGGCGATACGAGGAAGCAGGGGGGATTTTACATACCGGCGTCGTTAACCGCGTTTTAGGCACACTAATATGCGCGCTCCAATTAGTGAAATGACATTAGCATATCTGAATTATGAACTAGAAGCCAGCCAGACAAGACAGATGTAACGGACCTGACGCCGTAAAGAAAATGCCATTCCGCGCACTTTAGACTATTGCAATCGTCACAGGTGCTGCAGCTTCACATTTGATCCATTTTTCCCTTATTCAACTCTCAAGTCAATCTATTATCAAATAAAACTTGAATTGTTTCAATTCTCTAGTCAGAAATTAACAAGTTACAAAAGAATGAGCCTGTTAACTTAATGAGTATTGAAGTTAAATGGGGATAGCGTAAACAGGGATTATGTTCCAATATGTAGTACCACACATCTTGCAGTAACTCAGGTGTATGATTAATGACCGTTCTTGCGTGCTTTCAGCAGTATCGAGTTGATCTATTGTCTTTCTAGACAGCATGGTTAACTAGCTGACAACTTATGTAACCTACATATCTGGGGAATGCGAGCCTCTGGACGCTGCCGCTAGATGGCAGATTTTAATATAACATTATTGTTAGGCCATCTTGTTTCATCTGTGCATCTTTTACCTGTAGCAGTATAACCTGAGTTGAAATTTGGCTCGGTTTTCAACCAGTTCTAAGTTAAACCGTTACGCTGTGCAATGTTTACTTTTAAGGGAACAAGATGGCGGCTATCGGCCTTGTTTTATTTGCATGGCTTACCACTAGATGGCTCTACTTGTTCAAACGTCGTCTCACTAATGGCTGTGTTGTTTCATTAAAGAAATCCTGGCAATCGCAACAAGAAGAAGCCATCCTACCCTTCGACTACCCCCACTGCAAGCAGCGTGGTCATTGCCCTCAGGACTGGATCTTCTGGCCCCAGACAGAGCTGTGTTACCCTCTATACAGTCAAGGCCCCTGCCCCAACGGCAACATCTTCCACGTGGATTCTGCCGGTCTACCGCAATGCGGCTGCAATGACAAGGACCTGCATCACTATTACTGGCCCATCTCGGGTACCTGTCACGAGCACCACAGTCAGGGACCTTGTAAACTGGGCCAGGTTTTGTTCTACAACAGCGCTTCAAAGTCCACGCAGTGCGCCTGTTACCCGCACCTGCCCAACTATCATTCCGAGACTCGGAAATGCTACGAGAAGTTCACCCGGGGTCCCTGCAGTCAAGGCCAGTGGCTCAGCTTAGGGTCCCAGGACGTCCCGGACTTGACTCTGCCACCGTATACCAACTCTCAAACGAGTAAAGAAGGGTCCAGTAACGACTCGCTTTCATGTACCTGTCTACCAGGTCATGTCTACAACCCGGGGGACGATCAGTGTTACCGTAAATACACGCAAGGACCTTGTAAAAACGGGCAGTTCTTCATCCAGAACTCGCAGAAGCAGCACGGGATCTGTACCAAGAACCCATGCTCCCGGTACGAGTTGTACTTCCCGAGCAATCGGCAGTGCTACAAGTTGTATTCTAAAGGTCCTTGCCCCGACGGACAGATCATCATCAGTGATGATCTGCATGGCATCGGCTATAAAGGTCGCTGTGGTTGTAGTTCGAGCAATGTACACAACTACTGGCCGCTGAATAGCAAGTGCTACGAGCTAGAAACCCAAGGACCCTGTCGACAGAACTTTGTCCTAACTACTAGGAATAGTACCAACATGATACCGCATTGCTCCTGCGCTGAGGACCAGACCTATTGGGCCCAGACCGACACATGCTACAGACCTTTCTCTCAGGGACCTTGTGAATGGAACGAATGGTTCGTTCCCGTCCAGCAATCCAACGACATCATTGATAACTCGAACGTCCAGTACGGCTGCCAGTGTAAACCAGGCTATGAATATCAGACGGGGTCCGCTTTCTGCAGACCGCCTAGCGTGGAACTTCTGCTCTCTCTAGGAACTCCCAAATCTACGAGACCATCGAAAAGGAGAATCAATAAAACCTTGTGACAGAGCTGGACACAAGACTGCAGTGCGTGTGCCATATACAGATCAGAGAGAACTGTTTCCTATGACTTGTTAATCCCTGTGCAGAGCCGCTTTTTTCCTGTAAAATATCTGGTTATTTATGTCAGTGCTGTTCTATTGAATGCGACGAACTGTAAAGCATATGTAGTCCTTTCTATGACCATATAACAGAGCCGTGCAGGCGGATAGAAGGAAAAGAAAGATTCACACTGTGGGCACTATTGTATTCCCAGACAACAATGTTGTATTGATTAAACAGAAATAAATTGCATGTTTTGTTATTCAGACCAGAGGCAGCAGGTCCCTTTCTCAGACGGGAGAAGACAAATTGCAACGCTTTGTGATTTGCGAAGCAAAAAGAACCCCCGCGCCCAAAAATTTCGAAGGGAAAATTTATCAGAAGATTAAGTTTGCGACGTATTCCCGGTTTACAATGTCGCCTTGTTGGATCCAAACAAGTAATTTTCTCGAATATACATCACCAAACGCTTCGACAAAAGTTGCATTTCGCTGGCTGTACTTCTCATTGGAACTCAGTTTGAATTGCAAATGTGTTAGAACAACTGGCTCCTGTGTGCATCAACAAGCAAACGCAATACAAAGCAGTAGGGAAACTGGTCGGGGGAGGAAGGGCTTTGGGTCCTTTCCATAACCGTTGGCTAAAACTATGTAGGAGTTAAATCGTAAATCCATTAACGTAGTTCCGATTTCCGCCACTAGATGGCGCTGTACTGTTTTGTTGTGATTCTTCGCTGCGAAGAACGACACGCGTTCAGCGAACACAGTCAACGTATTGGGTGATTCTCGCTACAAATGCGTGTAAATCAATCTTGATCAAAGTGAATCTAATGTCATTTGCACCCCCCCGTCCCTCTGTTTAAGCCTGGGTAAGACTGTATTGCGTTTGGTTGCACACAAAATACGCAGGGGTGCATGTTACACCGCACGTCCCCGTAAAGAAGGGAGAGGAGCCTAATTGAATTAGACGATGAACCGACTGGCCACCACCAACAGTATACGCTGGTAAGTGAGTTAAGTTTCCTTGTGTTTAAAAGACTCAAGGTCAATTTACTTTAGTCCTTTTAATCTGTTGTTATTCATACGAAAGTAATCTATTCTTCATAACAAAGAAGAAGAAAGCGGATAGGTGTAAACTCGGTTCGATTTTTTACTCTCGCGCGTGTGTTTTGGCCGGGCAGTGTAACGCGGGCGTTGAATTGCGCTGCGAACGGTTATTGAGCTGTGAAAAATGAGTCAGCCACCGTAAAAGAAATCGTTAGACGATATATTCGACAGGGCAGCCGTGCCTCCTGTAATGCCAACTCTGCTATAGCGAATATGATGGCTTGCAGAGTAAAAAGACAAAAGAAAAGAGAATAATGAAACTTCTTGTTGCGTCCATGTTTGCATCGCTGGGTTATTGGTTGGGGCGAAAAGAAAACTATACCTCGTGTGTGTGTGTGTGTGTGTGTGTGTGTGGACTCGTATTACACACACACACACACCGAGATGTTGAATTGAAATGGAGGAATTTGTAATTGGTGACCTTTTGTGTTGTGGAACACGGGCTGGTATTGTACAAGCAGGGGGGAATCGATTTTTTTCCCTTCTCAGATAAAACGGGGCTTTCTTGGAGCTGCCACATGCACGTTGTGAATATTTATGCGGCCACTGAGGAAAAAGTGCACGAATTAGACTGGCGCGCTCGCATAAATACAAGCTATACATACATCACTATGCATTAGAGAAAGAGCGCCAAAGCGAAGGCAAAGCAAGGGAGACAAAAATTTGCTATACTTGCAGCACACACTCTTTTGTGTTTCCCACTTCACAATAAGCGAATTTACCTTGGCCTGATTGAGATATTGCACAGATCCCTTCCCTTAAACCTCGATACACCGGAGAGCGATGCAGACAAGGGTTTCTTGTATACGAGAATCATGTCTCATCATTTCTGGGTTTCTGGAAACACCTATTGTGTTGCTATATACACTTCTTCTTTTAGTTATCCATGCTACGGTGACAATAACTGGCAATATCTGCATCCTGTGCCACTATAATCAAGCGCAGGAAAAGAAGGATCCTGAATGGCGGAAAATCCTTGTAATATTCTAAACTTTTATTATTTTTATATATTTATAATTTTAGGATTTTATTTCGCCTAAACTAACAAAGCGATTTCAACTAAACTTTAATGGTGTGTTAAGTACTACTAGGTCTGTGCCTAGTATATTTTGGGCTGCTATATCTTTATAATAGGGGAAGTTATAAGCAAACGACGTTTCTCCAGCAAAGATACCTTTTTCTGCGCTAGACTGCACTAGACATACTTCTAATATACTACACATGCTATACATGCAATGAGAACTTTAAATGTTTGTTATACATTATATGCTGTAGTATTTTATGTGTATAATGTAATTTCATTGCATACAGTACTTGGAATAAAGAAATTGCGTAGTTGCAATTAAAACTAGTGATTTTATACTCGATAATTTAAAGAATTACTACACAGTGGAAACTTTTAAAGGCTTCAGCAATTGACAGTTTCCCAACTGTACCCTCTCCTGTGCCTTGGACTGCAGTTACGTTACGTTTTCAAT
This sequence comes from Leptestheria dahalacensis, assembly GCA_022114935.1. Taxonomy (NCBI): domain Eukaryota; kingdom Metazoa; phylum Arthropoda; class Branchiopoda; order Diplostraca; family Leptestheriidae; genus Leptestheria; species Leptestheria dahalacensis. Next base: position 10,057 of record JAIQCU010001076.1, on the reverse strand, counting down.
GGCAGGCAGTTGTATAGTAATTTGCAAAGTTTAGGATTTCATTTTGGCAAAATTTATCATCCGATTTGAACGAAACTTTACGAGTCTATTAAGTACTACTAGGTCTACATTCAGTATTTTTTGGGTTGCAATATGTTGAAAAATGTAAGAGCAATACGCGATCAACTTTTCCCCAGCAAGAACCCATTTCTAATGCTCTAGACTGTATACTATCACCACTACTTTACAAGGCAATTAAACTATCCTTGATATACTTATGCACGGTTAAAGAGCATAGATGTTGATGAAGGTTCATTAATGCCTTACTGCGGGTGTAATGGTAATACATACCGGAGGTAGGATTTCTTAAGTAGACGTAATTCAGAATTTCTGTGCGGGGCAGTGTATTGGGTTATTGTAAACAAGATTGAAATGGAAAGCCACGTCCTGTTTTTTTTTTTTAAATGAAATTTGTCTTGGAACTCGAGACGTCAGCTAGCTGGCCTTGAAACCCGTTATAAGAGATGACCGTATCACAATGGAATTCAATGATTCCGTCAAGTTATAGCGCTTTATTTAAATCAATCTACGCTATGCGATTAACTCATGAATAGCTGCGATTCTTTGAAAATTCAATATCACTGTCAGTCTAGGTAAAATTAATTAGGTGGATTATGATCCTTGAGAATAATTAATTAACTCGAGGGAGGGGTGGGTTTCGTTGTTAAACGAACGGCCTATAATGCGGATAACTCTGTGAAGATAAACCCATTCGTATGCAAGGTTAGTCACTGAAATAACGGCCGGGGCTCAACTACTTAAGGCTATATAGGGTCGATTTTTTCCCCCCCTGAGCGAGTGAATGAAGTGCGGTGTCCCCTCTTCTTTCCCTGCCAGCTTTACGAGAGTAGTTTACCATGTGGAGGATAAAATTGAAATTCTAGGTTGTTGGCATAATAACAATCTAGAGCCATTATATATTATAGGATTAAAAAAAAGTCGGTTGTAGAACTAGCAAAACAAAATCCTAAACGCTTAATGTTATTACAAATTTCCCGCCATTCAGACTATACGTACGTGCTCGGTTCGATTCTTAAGCGTCATTGAATCATGCAGAGTATCAATTATAGCGTGCATAATGTTTAACGAACAACCATGCTGTATTATAAAATTAGGCGCATGTATTATGACGTCAGTCACGTGATTCCCCTAAAGACTCTATAGGTTCCTATGCACACAAGAATTGACCTGATTTACATTTCTATTGCGTCGGAAATGTATCCCCAGATGTGTTAGGAAAGTAACCATCAGCTGGTAGCCATATACCGTCAAGATGGCGGACGCTCCGTAAAGCATACACTCTACTAAGAGTTGGATTATAGAATTACCTAGCAGTTTTTGCGACAAACAGTGTAAACTTTGATATGACGTCACTCTAATCCTTTTATAATACGCAACCCAACTTGTATGAAAATAGGAAGGGAGTCAAGAGCCAGACGATCTTTGACAAAGAGGATTTAGCGAAACCCACGCGTCTCTTGACGTGACTCGCAAAGCTGTTTTGTCAATAGATAAGCAAATCTGTGGGCTTTTTGTCTCAAAGACGCAGAAAAGCCACTCGAAAACGTCAGGAAAGCTCTGTTTGAACCTGTTTCTTAGGACTTACCAGGGCTGACAAGCACGGTAGATTCGTCTGTTGTATACCGAGAGTGAAGGCTTCCGGTATGACGAAGAGTAGTCTGTGGTTCGTTTTTAGACCGCACGGTGGCGCTGTTGGTAGAATTAAATTCATACTGCTGCTCCTGCCGTTGAGTATAGGAATTCATTTAACACGTCGCCTTTTTATCTACCTACCGACCTATCTATCTACCTGTCTGTCTATCAATCTAGTTGTCTATATGTCTATCTATTTGTCTATCTATTTATCTATCTGTCTATCAATCTAGTTGTCTATTTTTTATCTATATCTGTCTATCTATCTATCTATCTATCTATCTGTCTATCTGTTTATCTGTCGATCGTCTATCTATCTATCTATCTATCTATCTATCTATCTATCTATCTATCTATCTATCTATCTATCTATCTATCTATCTATCTATCTGTCTATCTGTCTATCTATCCTACCTATCTATCTATCTGTCTATCTATCTATCTGTCTATCTGTCTATCTGTCTATCTGTCTATCTATCCTACCTATCTATCTGTCTGTCTGTCTATCTATCTATATTTATGTCTATCCATCTATCCATCTACCCATCCATTCGTCCATCTATCCATCTATCCATCCAACTATCTATCTTTGTATCTATCTACTAATGAGTCAAGATGTTCGGGAGAGCTTGTTAGTTCTACCAGCTGCCGCTTGATGGCGCTAGGGATGCATCTTGATTATCTTTACGTCTATCTTTTTTTGCGTTTTTTTAACTACTGGCAAGCTGCTTCACAATGTTAAGTGTTTCTACTGCCATTTGTGTAGAGTACCCCAAGTAGCGTCATCTGTCGATAGCGTTTGACAAGGTACTATTTATTACGTGAGTCGCAAGTATAATTTGTCTATGTGCCCAAGGTACGATCAAGGACAATAAAAAAAGGGTTCTTGCTGGGGAAAACTTGATCGCTTAAAGCTGCACCCAACTGTTCAAAGATACAACAACCAAAATAATACGGAGTGTAGAACTGATAGTATTTTATACATCAGTAAAGTTTCGTTTAAATCAGATTGGTAACTTTGCCAAAATAAAATCCTAAATTTAAAAAAAATGATCCATAATTTCCTGTACCAATTAAACCCTTCTTCTGGCTCTAGACTGTACGTCTACATAACTAATTCAAAATCGCGTTATTCATCGCTACTTAAATCAAGTTAAACACGTGTAAATATGTATAGAATGGTAGTGTTAGTTAAAACGTAATCATTATTACAAGCACTACTCAAGTTGTATGATGGATTTATATAAGTGTCGCTCAACAGAAAGACGCAGTGAATGAGATTTAGCTACTTTTTAGTTATGTCTTTACGAGTTGAGGGGTCTTGTCACACAGAGCAAAGTTTTGTCTTTCACTGTGGCGATTAACTGCACGGTAAAGTCAAGCGTCAGACAATATCGCCGCAGTCCAGGCTTCACAATTTATTTCAGCAGCTTCTCCTCTATCGCTTGTGTTTATTGAAGTTGCAAACCGACTGCATTTCTCACCTTTTAGCGCAATACAGAGATCATTTCTCAGATTCCTACTCATTCACAAAATTAAATTAAACTTTAATAAAGTTAATACAAAAGAACCAAGTACACCCGACACAGAACAAAATTGATCACAAAAGATGTTAATATTGTGCGATTAGCTCAGTTAATCGAAATTACATTAATTACATTAAAGGATAAATGCCCTGGGGCTTTTATACTTGCAGCTGTGAATCTTTGAATAAACTTCGATGCCTTGAAACTCTCGTAGACGTTTTCCCACAAGTTTGTATATCTTGTTCAAAGGAATATGAAAACCATTGCTTCTGTGCAACTGGAGACTTATGTTTAGAACATTTGATGTATGGGGTCTCACTCTTCGCACGGCTTTTCCATCAGCGCCCTACTTCTATGATCCTAATCTAAACTACAACCTATAGGGCTCGTGCATTATGACGTCACGTGACTTCCACTGTATAACCCGAAAAAGCGCAACTTTCACATATTAATTTCACTAATAAGCGAAACGACGGAAACTACCCCGTTTTTGCATGACGAGTATGCGATCACGTGATCGTCAGACCCGCCAAGATGGCGGACGCTCCAAAACGCTTAAGCGCCGTACCCAAGCTGTAACGCTTTTCACAGCAGGCTCGTTGGGATCAACGTTTAAAGAAACTGATCCATTTCAATCGTTTTTAAACGAAACCCTCATTTGAAGGTCGCACTGCTTGCAAAGTACCGTAGATACCCTTGACTTGCTTCGTCTGCTACAATGTTGGCGATTGGAAATGGTGGCTCCCTACCATTTGTTCCCGTGTTGGCTTATGGCAGAATTTCAAGCAGACGACTTCGTGCAAGCCAAGGGCAGGCTATCCACATTGTTTCAACCCTTAGGGGCTGCTTGATATAGCTTTCATGGGTCCGTTTCCCTCAGTTGCCCCTACAGGTACCCCGATCCGTAGGATCTGTATGATGCATTTTACCATCATACCATTCCTTTACATTATACCTTTTGTAACACAAGGACATATCACAGGTAATTGATTAGCCTGCTGAATCATCGCTGGTTTCTCAAAGGTTCAGGAGGTGGTTCAGCATGCTGGAGACTTAAAAAAATCGATGAGTTTTCCTGTAATCTTGTTAGTACCAACCAGACGCATTCAGCAGTAGCAGCGGCGTCAAGTGCTTAGTTCAGCACATCGCCGACCTTCTGAATTTTGCATTGGGGCACAACAGCTGCGTAGAATATCCTCGATAGGGTCCAGCAGAGCTCCTTAGCTGCCCCGATAAGCGCACGCAGTCTTTTGATTAAACCTCTTGGGCTGCTTGGGTCGCTTGTTTTCTTAAAGCAGACGATCTTTTAGCCAATACCTTCTATCATCGACTAGGTATACTGACATAGCCAAGTGAAAACCCGGCCAAGTTTGTAATGATCGATCCTAGGGATGTCCTAGAGGATCATTCTGTGACCGATGCTGGTTCATCCTATCCATACTTGGCCGGAAAGATAAAACTACCAATTGCTTGTCGTTATGATCCTTTGGTTCTGAATCTGCTTTACTTTTACGGTAACAAAAGGCAAGCGGCTTATCCGCAAGTCATTTTACACGGTCTGCTGAAGTATAGACCGCACCGTTCGCGCGGGTCTAATCTTATACAGCCCGATGGGTCCAAAGGCTGACTTGAAGCTGCTGTCCGCCATTATTTGCAATATATTCAGCAAGCGAGTGTCTGGGACTGACAATCTGCAATGAGAATTCGTACGCCAGTGAGCCTCCCCTGTGCACAGAATTGCCAACACTTTGCGCGCTTTTGTATAGCTCGTACCAAATGGCTTTCAATAGGCACGGTTCAACTTTTTAACGATTCTAACACATATCGCAACGTATGATAGTTATTCCTTTCACGTAACGACCGGCGCAATAAACCCTTCGGGGAAAGCAAGCAAGTCTTAATTTGAACATCAAACTTGCAGCATTATTCTAAACACCGGGTCGGAAGCACTTACGGTTATCCTTAAGAGATCCTAAACCAGTATCAGAGCGGATAATAAACCAATATACCGTATCAAATGTTTAATATCCTGCTTGAAGTAATCTCAGCCGTCTTTGCCTGAAGGTAAGTACAGTCTAGAGCTATAAGAAAGGATTCTTGCTGGGGGGTAAAGCTTGTTTTGCTTAGTGCTCCTGCGCTTTCAAAGGTATAGCAATTCAAACAATGTTGAAGCTAGGCCTACTAGTACTTAATACACGTGTCACGTTTCAGCGAAATCGGTTTGTTAGTTCTGCCGAAATATAATCACAAAAGCTAGGCATTCGCCATTAAGGACCTTTTTTCTTCTATATACTGTACGAGATTCTTGTTTGTCGTCATATATCCATTATAGGTATATTGGAATATAAAGGGAATCTTTTACTCTATTATCCTATCATATTATATGAATACATGTAAATTGACTTAGAATAGCATGTAGTAATACAATCCATTTCGATGCACTGAATTCTGCTTGTATAGTAAATATTAAGTAGATCTGTTTGGTTTACCAAGCTCCGAGGTTGCCGCCATATTAAGTCCGAGATTAAGACCTGTACTCGCATTTACCCAAGGGTATTTCTCCTACTATTGCTTTATTATTATAATAGCCATTGTAGGTAAACCACCGAGACCTTGCGGAGCAATCTTGGGTGCTCGCTTTAGACGCCCTACCCCACCCAATGTAAACCTTGTAATGGAAAAAGGGAGTTTAAAAAGACATCGCCCAGTAATGGTCCGATGATGAATGTAATTTTAGCATGCTGTAGTCCATTTGTAGAAAGTTTATGTTTGTTGTTTCACTTATAAGTCACATTTAGCCATGGTTTTCATCATGTAAATGTATCTATGTATCTATGTATCTCGCTGTCTGTCTACCTAACTATCTATCATCTACCTGTCTATCTATCTATCTATCTATCTATCTATCTATCTATCTATCTATCTATCTATCTATCTATCTATCTATCTATCTATCTATCTACCATCTATCTACCTAACTCTCTAGCCTCCGTCCAATTCAAATCCATTTTTTAGTTTTACTTTTTGTTCAATATCTGCTGATGTTACAGCCAATGGATTTGTAGAAACCAATAGAAAGGGACAGGTCGCATGGTAGCGAGACACAAAACTTAATTTCATTGTCTTTACAGCCCAAAACCTTCGTCCTGAAACTCTGTCGATGGCCGGAGCAATATCACTTTGGTGTTTTCAGCGCATTGAAGCTATAATCCCGTTCAGAGAGAAAAGAGAGAACAACATTTGTTAGCGAATCCACTATTGCTCCCCATTCATCTCTATCTAAAAGCAACAATGGTCTCCGGACTTCCACGTCTAAATTACTTACCATTTTTCCACCCTTTGTAGTATATACCGACTGTTAGTGTCTTATAGAAGTTAGACATCAGTTCTAACATGGATCTAGCGATTATTAAGTTAGTCGTTATAAGGTTCCATATCTTTTTATAGAGATCTGTCACTTGGATGTGTTGAAATTGGTGTTTGATTGGTGCTGAACTGTGAGGGAAGCCTGAAGGACTTTTCTTACGTTGCACTCGGAGCACAAGGCCCCAAATCGACACGTCAGCGACTAGTCAAAGGATTAAGATTGCGGACTAACGAGGCAACATACGTGTCAATGGCGAGTAGAAAACCCAGTCAAATACTCGACGAAAACTGGTAGATTGACAGTATTTCACTATAGCATCTATCGTTATCCTAAATTAATTGATCTTAAACTTTAAATTCATCAGATTTGAAAGATGATCCTACAGGTAAATCGAGGAATTACCTAATCGGTATTGAGACAACTATTTCAGACGTCTTAGTTAAATCTTTCCCTCATGGTCGAGTGCTGGTTATGTGACATGGCAGACCGTGCTCCAGGGTTATTGGGTCTGGGCCAGAGATGATCAATAATGGCCAGAATAATTCTTATTCTTTCCTTGTTGTCAGCACTTTTCTATTTGTGAAAAGCTGAGAAATGTATATAGAATTACTCTCATTTCCATCACTGAATTGCAGTTGCCGGCAATGGTTGATACTACGAGATTGAAATCCATTTGAATCGGTCAGTTGCTCAGATCCGCTGCTCTGGATCTGAATTTTAAATGAGGTCGTTTATATATTGTTGTCATACGTTTAGAATAGTTGTTTGATGTCTTCGTACTTGATGTGTGTATCGGTGATCTTGTAAGATTTAAGAATAATTTAGTCAATAATTGCATGAAGTTGTTGGGCCATAACGCACTTAAATTATGTATAGAAATAGATCATGTATTTGTACCCGAATCAGTATGTTATTTGCAATTTTGATATATCCACTTATCTGTCTGTCCATGTGTCCATCAGTCTATCTATTTATCTGTGTATCTAACTATCAATATATCTACCTTATCTACCTACCTATCTGTCTATCTATCTATCTATCTATCTATCTATCTATCTATCTATCTATCTATCTATCTATCTNAAACTTGAACTGACGGCTAAGCCGCAGGTCGGTGTGTGTGTTGCTCAGGTAGTCGCCGATGTTTTGTGTAGCAAACCAATCAATATCCACCCAGCCTTTATATATATCACACGCTTGGTTCGATAGAAAAATAAACAGGTTCAGGTGGTTCACCGTCTTCAACCATTCTTACAAAATTACAATAAACTTACATTACAACAATACTAATTACTAATTGCATAATCAAAAAATAGTATATGTAATTACATTAGAATAATATAGAAAAAACTATATGACCTTGAGCACCTGCTGTAAACTGTTCAGACTAACTGATCACGACGTTTTCACACGATATTATGAATTACAGAAATAGCAAATAAATAGACTGGAATGGCAAATCTGATGTTTATCCAACAGTCCGTTCCCCTACAGTCTTATGGAGCAGAAAAAAAGGGTCCTTGCTGGGGGAAAGTTATTTTGCTTATAACTCCCACAATTATAGAGTTATAGCAACCCAAAAAATACCACACGTAGAATCACTAATACTCAACATACAAGTAAAGTTTCATTGAAAATGATGAGTTGGTTTTGTCAGAATAAAATCCCGAGTATTAAGATATTAACATATTTCCTGGCTCTAGACTCTTATATAAAAGTACAAAAAAGCGTTATTTGCAACATACGAGACGATGAATCCTTTTGATCGTAGGACCGACCCGAGAAAGGGGGAAAAATTATTTAAAAAACCAAATGGTAAAAGAAATTACATGTAAGAAGGCCAGCTCACATATATGAGAGGAATTCTTCAGAGAGCTATGAAATCAAACTCAAAGGGTATGGAAGGAGAGGGAAAAAAGCCGACGACGAGACCGTGTCCGACGTGCTACAATAAGCGAATTCTTCTGCTGCCCTTTTATTCGGGTCTGTGTATCGATCTATCTATCTATCAATCTATCTATCAATCGATTGATCAATGGATCTGTCACACATCTATCTCACCCCGCCCCCACCGTTCAATCTCTTCCCTAAATAAAGGAAAGGTCGAAATACAAAAGACTGCTGTTGAATATCTTAGTTAGCAAGAGTTCTTCCGTCGCACTGGTAAATAATTAAGAAGGTGGCCCCCCCTGCAACTTTGGCTCCACGTGCGCGCTGAGCACGCATCCAGGACACGTACTCTTGCTACGACAATGATAAAGGAAGACGAAATTGACAGTGTCTTTACGGTAAAAGCTACCTATCTACCTATCTATCTATTTCTTTATCTACATAACTATCTATCTGTCTATTTACCTATCTATACATCTGTCTTTTTACCTATCTATATATCTATCTAACAGCTACCTATCTATCTATCTATCTACCATCAATCAATCAATCAACCGATAGATATATCCATATATCTATCTACCTATCTGTCTATCTGTCTACCTGCCTATCTCTCTAACTGTCTATCTGTCTATCTGTCTATATCTGTCTACCTATCTATCTATCTATCGATCAATGGATCTATTTATCTATCTATCTTTCTATCTATCTGCCTATCTATCTGTCTATTAAAAACAGTTTTAATTAATAACCTGTCAGGTAATTCAACCATTCGTTATAAAAGTATAATATAAATAAACTATAAACTATAACTTGTTAAGTGCTAATGAGTATGACTACAGGAGTTTAAAATCCGAACCTATCATTCCAAAACTGTCGTTACTTTCGCGCCATATTCAACTTCATATATCGCCTGCAGTATATATACCTATAGCAGTACCTATTCGTACAATCTAGAGTAAAAAAAGGGGGTCATGAATGGAGGGAAATTATAGTATTTAGGATTTTATTTTGGGAAAACTAACGAATCAATTCAACCGAAACTTGGCGAGTGCATCAAGTAAACCTAGATCTAGACTCAGTATTTTTTGGGTTGCTATATCTTTGAAAGTGTGGGAGTAATAACCAATCAACTTCAATTGTATCTTGAGATTTCGGATACTATCGTATCTGTCTAGTCTTAATCTAATTTTGCACTTTGTGCAGTTGAAAGTGAGTTAGAATCAATGTCCCATTAAAATTAACTTAAATACTTTTTTTATTTTTTGGGATGAAATCTACTAAACGGAATATTACAGTAAGAAATATACACAGGCAATTCCAAAAAATTTGAAAAGAAAAGTGCAAAGCGGTTCTTTGCCAAGTGTGCCATTTATGGCCGTAAAGATCGTTTCTCTGTTATTGCCTGGTTTTTGTATGCCCCGACGAAAGTTTATCCTAACTGCTTACTATCTATGCATCTCTGTCTCTATCTGTCTATCTATCTACCTATCTATCTATCTGTCTGTCTGTCTATCTATCTATCTATCTGTCTGTCTGTCTGTCTATCTATCTATCTACCTAGCTATCTATCTGTGTGTCC
>JAIQCU010001075.1:0-28114 GCA_022114935.1 Leptestheria dahalacensis | reverse complement strand
CGTTCAGCCCTCCTGTTGGCTGCTTATGATTTCGAAATTGAATTCTGGAAATCGGGGGACAATGTCACTGATAGCTTGTTAAGGTTACCTGTAGAGAACGTTGCCGGGGACTGGTATTCACATCAGGTTGACGGGGCGGTACATGCGTTACTAGAAACCAACCCAGCTGCTTACACTGACCTGAAAGCCGCGACCGCTGTGACCAGGTTCTTCAGGAGGATATTCAACGTCTAAGGGGTGGTTGGCGTCACATGGACAAGCTCAGTGAAACTTTCGCAGCGTACTTCAGAAGGAAGACTGAATTGTCGAACGAGAGTGGAATGCTGTTGTGGAGCAATCGGTTGGTTATTCCTGCATCACTTCAGTTTAAATTACTAGCTCAACTTTACAGAAGTCATCAAGGTATGCGAAAAGCAAAAGAACTTGCAAGATAGTACGTGTGGTGCCCGTCCATGGATTAGGATCTCGCAGAATTGGTTAACAGTTGTGAAGGCACCAAACAACTCAGAAACTGAAAAGTACATGGCCGATACCACTTTCAGCCTCGAGCAGAGTTCACCTAGACTTTGCTGGGCCAATAAATGGAAAGATGTTGATTGATTTTGGTCGACGCGGCGTCGAAATGGCCAGAAGTTGCTGNCGAAAGTCGCCTTGTCACCCTTCGTCAAACGGTCTGCCAGAGAGGTTTATTCAAACATTATAAAAGCACCTTTCGCGCTACCAGATGTCTGCTTCCTTGCAGACAATCGTGTCCAATGTATCGTTCCATAACCGGTCAACTCCTCATTCTACAACGGGGCTGTCTCTAGCATCAGTAATAAGATTCCATTCCGTTCTACGTTTGACCTGCTTCGTCCTCCTCGAAGACGAATCGAATAGCACAATTACCAGGACATGGGAAGGGCGAAGTTTCTTGTAAGAAACAGGTTTGGGCTACTGATTATCGTCCAAACAAGAGATGCTAACCGGGCGTCATAACCCGGCGATTAGGAAGCTTTCTCTAAGAAGTGGAAAGCGATGGAAGGCTGCTAAGACGTCATCTGGATCAACTACGTCCGCTCCAGGACGATACCGACTCTTCAACAGTTGACCCCACGCCTCCTTCTCCTTGAGAAAGTTCGACCCCGCCCTCACCTTCACCTGTGATGGGGTAACCTCCAGCAGTTCCATAAAGCGAGGTCTCTATTCCGCTAGAGAAGGACTGGGACCGGCTCAACCTGTAGAGAAACCAACGCCCGCGAGTCCCTCACCAAACCCCGGGTGTTCATTAGGGCTACCACCGATTCTGCCGACGCACCACCGGAAGATGGGACCACCCTGCGACGCAGCACCCGCCTCAAGCAAAATCCAACTTACTCCAACTTCCAAGTATCCAAAATAGTATTGTGAATTTAATTATATTTTATATTATTTTAGTCGGGAAGACTATAGGGGTTTGATAAAGTTTAAAGATGTTAAGTTAAAGTTATTGAAACAAGCAACTGCTCTGCTGTCTCCGTTTTCAATTTTCTTTACTCTGTATGCAAATTCTTTTCCTTTCTTCGGCACCTACCCTGTATACAAGTCCTCAGTTGAAAGAAATAAAAGGCTTAGTTTGCCGTTATCTTCAGGCTTGTTCAGTCCTAACAAAACCATTACCGGTGCTAACCCAAAAAAGCGGGTCACCTTCGAGCACACAGAACCAACAAACGCGATGTCGGAAGGCGCCAAGAAAGCGTTACAGGGATTTAGCGATGAGGCTCCCCAAATTTTGATGTGCCTGTTCGATAATCCACCAGCACCAGCAACGGTTCGGACGTGAACAAGGGACTCGCTCAGGCAATGTCGAAACTGAAGTCAATCAAGCATAATGTAGTAGAGGCGGCGAATATTGTTCCGGACGGGGGCTACATCATCGTCCCAAAACCGCCAGATTTTAGCGAACTCAAAGACGGCCTTTCTCATTGAAGATGTGACCCAGGTCCTCAATGCTGCATTCAATAACTGCGCGAAAGCGAGTACCGAAATTTTGTACCGCTTCCTAACCAGGAGATTGAAGGTGTAAGCACGAAGTCGAGGAACCGACACATCCTAAACTCCCGCCACAATTCAAGAGGCTGCCGAATGGGCAGTGGTGACTGACGTGCGACCCAGACCCCCTTCTAGGGAGTTCAACGGCCCGTTGCAGTTCTTCAAATCCCCGGAAACCCAGAAGGGAGAGACGATGGTTTTCCCTTCGGACTCGGTCAGAACTGCACACAGTACGGGCTTCAGGACTCCGGGGAAATGGGGGAAACGTAATTAGGGTAATAATCGCTAAACCCCGAAAAGCTTCAACAATCGAAGCAACAAGTCCAACGGTAATTGGGTTTTTCGGTTCCGTAGTGGCAAAAACGCGCATCAATCCGACCCCGGCGGCGACAATTCCACGTTCGATCGGTGGCATCACGTACTAGAAGGATTCGGAAACGGTCTTGAAGTGGATCAATGTGAGGTCTTGTCGCCCCTGTACGTTCGTGGCCAATTGAGTCGGTGAGATTTTGGAGCTGTCGCACTCAACTCAGTAGCGATTCGTACCAGGAGAAGAAAATCCAGCTGACGAGTGCAACAGAGGACTATCCGCAGAGGACTTGCATTCAAAATATCGTTGGTTCAGGGGTCCCGACTTTCTCCGAAAGTTGGAAGAATCGTGGCAGCTAATATCGCGAGGGTGTCGATTCAAGACGATCATGAGGTGCTTCAGCTGGTGTGCTCAACGTTGTCCACCAAGGTGCAAACGAGGTGAAACTACTGATGGAGAAATGTTCGTCGCCGACTACGTTGAAACGAGTAGTCGCGTGGATCTTGAGGCAACTGTCGGAAGGAGCGAGCCAAGCGACAAAGGGGCGGTTTGAACATAGCAGAGTACAGGGTAGCGTTTCAAATTCGCCTTCTTTTCGCTCAAGAGGTTGCCTTTGACGAAGAGAGGTCCCTACTATTTAGTCGCGGGCTGCCAATACAAAGGGAGTCGCGCATACTGAATCTGACTCGTACCTGGACGAAGCTGGTTTACTCCGAGTTGGGGGGGGGGCGTCTTAAACAAAGCGCCTTGCTCGAAAGTCAAAAGCTCCCGGTCATCCTGACTGACAAAGACCCCCTGACGGATCTCCTCGTCCGTGACTACCATTGCAAACTACTGCACGCCTCTGTAGAACGTGTTCTGAGCAACATTCGCTAACAATTCTGGATCCTGCGGGCCCGGCGAACCATGACGCGACTGCTTTCTCGCTGTTTCGACTGCAGACGACGACGTCGACAACCCCAACAACCTCTTATGGTGGCTTTACCTGCCATGCCTGCTTTACCATCCATCATTTGTATGCCTTCCGGAAAGGAATACAAAAACGCCTTCTCAAAGGTGTTCGAAAACGTCACAGAATCATTCCCGGACTTCCAACAATGGGGCGGATGTCAGAGGCTGGATTGTCGATTTCAGCGATGCCCAGAGCCGAGGTCTCATGGAGGCTCTTGGACCAGACGGGGAAACGGTACTAAAAAAATAGCAAAAAAATTCCAGATGAGCGAGTCAGAAAATTTGTTTACTTGCTTTGACAGGCAATCCGGGGATGCAACGTCCACTGGCAGCGCGCCGTCAACAAAGTTGCAGACAAGGTGACTTCGAGCCAGGAGGAGCGAAAGGTGTTCTCAGAGATTGCTTTTGGAATACCGTACGCCGAGTCGAAGGAAGAGGTGGCCACTTTCTTTGACGTCCTGCGAGGAAAAGCTCCAATTAAAGAAGTACCAAAGAGGCTGAAGCTGTCACAGAAGGAGCGGCAGATGAAAAATGCAGACTGGACGAAAGCGGAACCATGGGTAAAATGGTGGACAACTGAGCGTCACCTGAAGATGTTCACAAAACCATTCAGCGAGATGGATGAGGGAGACTACAAGATCTGCCCAAACAACACGAACTCTGTCGAGTCTCACAACAAGAAGAGCAAGGTAAAGTCTGGTGGGATTCTGAGTCTGCTCGACAACATTTACCGTACAGATAAGGTCGCCGTGAACAAGTGGGTTTATGGCTCACGTGGAATGTCCACAGAATTTAGTGCCACCTTCAAGAAAAGGCTTCAAGAAAAAAGGAGAGAAGCTGCTCTGAAGAAGCGTAGGAAGCTCGACGACCCCAATGTGTCCAGCACGGAGACTGCAGCTGCAAGGGCCCCAGATGATACTGAAAAGAGGGTTGCAGATGAAGAAGATCTTCTATGATGAGAACTTTGTAGGAATGAAGGTTCTTGTCAACACCCAAGAGAAACTTACCACAGGAAAAAACAATATGGTTTCCTGGAAGCCAAGATTGTCGGGAAACCTGCACATGGCTCGTATGAAGCTCAGTACACTGCAACTCCTGATTACTTTGTTGTCATAGACGACCTAAATTCCAAGGATGTTATTTTGCTGCCTAACGAGACCATGTAATGTTTGTTTACCATATTTGCCTAATCCCTCGGCTACAAAAGTGTTATAAAATTTTGTAATACCTCAATCCAAAGTCTGTCCGTTACGCGTTTATTTTGCCATCATCGGCCATCATAGAACAAAGAAGGAGTTGCGTGATTAACATCACAAAGAATAAAGGGAGGAAGGAATACCTACAATAGGAGTGTTCTTTTATCAACGTTTATTGATTTGCATTAGTCTTCGAACGTGGAATTGACGTTCACCACAACAACAAAAAAGTACCAGTTGGCCATCTGTACAGAGAAATTTAAAGCTGTATTTGCAGTCTGGATGGCTACCACAGATGGCGTTGCTTTCGGAGAACAATGTCAGATGGCTAGTCAGCTTGCAAATGACCAACTTGGCTGGCAAGCTAGTTGGCAAACACAGATGGCGTTACTTTTGGAGAACTGACGTCGGATGGCTAGTCAGCTTGCAAATGACCAAGTTGGCTGGCGAGTCAGCATGCAAATAGGAAGGCTTGGCGTGCTGAGCAGCAATCTGACAAGTCGAGTTGCCATTCATCTTGTAAAACGGTTGTCGGGTTGCAAGTTGTCTTGCTATTCAGGACCTCCTACAGGGAATTTCATTTGCAAGGTGTATTTCCCCCTGTACAGGCGCACTGGTTTGCAACGATAGCCAATTCAATTTTACCCATTAAGACCTGAAAACAACGAGTGGCTAAAACCTGCGACGCGGCGGTGCCGGCCTCCCTTAGGCACCGCCGTCTCGCAGGATCTAACGTCTGCTTTATTAAAGGGATAGCACCTGCGAAGCGGCGGTATCTTTTCTTTTTCCTTCATTTCTTTCCTCTATTCCGGAATTTTGGATACCCGGATAGACGCTTAAGATTGTTTTCCTTTTTCTTGATTGTTTTCCTTTTTCTTGATGCCTTTTCGTGGTACGAAAATACATGGGAAACATAAAATAATCTGTGTTTTCATTCTTGCTTTATTTTACTTGATTTCCATGTGCATAATGATAAAAAATAAAGGAGGTAACATGATACAAATATATTCAAGATAGTGTTGTGACTAGAGTTGGAAGAATGGTTTAGGAATATGATGAATTTGAAAGAAATGACCGTTAGACTTTTCCGCAAGTTGCTCTTCGTAAGGATTACCCAGGCTGCGAAAGGCTGTGACAATGTTTCGCAGGGGCATAAGTATAAAACGTAATGGTTAAAGATGGGCAAAAAATAGTTCTGGTTCAGTTTCATTCGATCCCCCCAAGTGGAAAGATGGCTACGAATATTTTAAAAAATCGACAACGACGAGAATTTTTTCAATCGAGAATGACATTAATGTCATCGATGAGCACTTTTTTAGACCTCAAGAACTTTTTTCTGAAGAAGGGAAACGAAGCTTTAAGTTTCCCTCTTCCCAAATGTAAATACGCCGAAAGCGTATTACGTGACAGGTTTTCCAGCAGTTATTACAGTCAGCTCTTACCGTTGGAATACCTGCACTACGACGCCTTGAGAAGTTCTGCGGATGGTAATTGTCTCTACAACTCGCTCTCCATCCTAATGTTTGGCGACGAAACGTACGCAACGGAAATTCGCTGTAGGATAGTTGAAGAACTCGTTCTGAACGAAGATGACTACATCGAACCAGGTAGAGCACTTTTAAGTAACCAAAGATGGTCGGTTTGAACTTAAACCTATTTGTGAGCCGAATCGTCGGAACGGTTAAAGTTTATCCAAACCAAGGGCTTTGTAACTCTAGAAGCATACGAGGTTATTTCGATTGTTTTTTGCGTTTTCTCATTTCGAACAGCAATTGCAATAGCCGCTGATTTTTATTCTTCAGTTTTTAAGTGATTTCTCAACGAGACCTGCAGCTTGCGCTAATTATTCCTTTCATCTGTTTCACTTTTGAATTGTAATTTTTTTGTTAGTTTTTTTCACAGTCTTACCATAACTGAAGTGATTCATATGTTCCGTCCGAGCCTAGCCCTTCATAAAAATAGACTTTTGAATAAGCTGCACTGAACTGTTCGCTGTTCAGAACGCTGTAAACCTATCTAAACGTATAAATAAAGTAATCAAACCCCTAATCTTTAAGCAATTCTTGTTAAGGTCATCATTGTGTAACCTCTTCTTTAGGCTGGCTTGACGAATACATGGTAGAACAGCTGTCCATCTTTGGATCCGAAAACTCTTCGTTGCAGGCCGGTTTCCAAGCTTACTGCTTCAGTCAGAGACAAACTGGGTCTTGGGCAGCTCTTTATTCTGTTGCAGCAGCTTGTAACGTGTTCCAGTTACCCGTAGAATCGATCTACCCGGAGATAAGTGATCTGTCGCCTTACCATCCAAGGCACTCCCACTTTGTCCACTTTTTACCGAAGCTCAGGGCGAATAGTGCGACGAAGGATGGAATCCGGCTTCTATGGGCTGCTGCGTCCGTCCAGTACCAGCATGTCAGTGAAGTACTCGCGACGACCCCAAAAGACCAACGGCTTCGGTTCAGTCCCAGCTATCAGCCAAACCATTTCGTCCCTGTTGTTGCAGACGGGACAGGGTTAGCTGCAGAGGGATTTCTCGCAGTTCCTGCGAATGAAGCAAGACGTGGCAGGGATGGAAAAGCAACGTTAGCTACGAATCAAGCGAACATACATAATAGCCCCGGTAACTAGTGTAATTCCAGTTCTATTGTGAGGCTTTTGCTAACGTTATGACTAAACCCCATAGCATGTGTGGAACTCGTTCAATTGGATGTACACGATGAGTCGTTGAAAGACGGTAGCGATTGGACCGCACTCCAGACGATTGCTGGATTACCTAAAGAAGCAGAGAAACATCCTGAAAAGGTCAGCGTTGCATCCACTGCGTCATCATTGGCAGAGTGTAAGTTATATTATTTTCAGAACACATGAAGAGAGTTTGAGTGGTATACACGGTTACGTTTTGATTTATTTCACTTTTCGGTTTGGTCTTTTGTTTAGGTAACTCCGAATCTCAGGAACAAGCTACCGCTGCTGACATCATCCCAGACCAGCACTGCAGCATCGGGGATGTCCTGGGGAGAGATTTGGTTAAAAATTTCGTCTGCCAATGTTGTTACAAGCATTACTCTTCAAGAAAGTCGCTCGTCCGTCATATGAATTCTTGCGGAAAGGACAAAAGGACATTTCTGTGCGATGTGTGCGACGGATGTTTCACCAGGAAAGATTCTTTGTTGAGGCATAAGAAGAATTGTCAGTCAAAAATCAAGGGTGGCATTGAGATCGACGGTGACATAAATTCACTGCCTTGCAGCTTTTGTGATGCGCAGTTCGTCACAAGGGAGACCTATTGCTTGCATGTGGCCAAGGAGCATGGAAACGAGGAGGAAATCAAAGAGAAGACTTTTGACACTCAGCAGATCTCGTTCTCAAATGAGCCAGAATTTGCGACGTGGAAAAAGGAATTGGAGCTTCTTTCCAACTGCTTTTTTGCGAAGCTCAGCGGCGATAAAAAGACGAAAGAGAAGTCACTATCCTACTACGGATGCAACAGGACAGGACAATTTGTAACGGAATCTACGGGGAAGCGAATGCTTAAACAGTGCGGCTCGTGTAAGACTGGCGCTTTATGTACGGCCTTCATGAAGGTTGAGCGCTATGGGGAACGAGGAAAAGTTCTTGTGAGGTACTGTGGTACGCACGTAGGACACGACCAAAATCCCGCGCACTTAAGAATGACGGAAGAATTTAAAGCAGACTGCGCCAGAAAGATTAAGATGGGCGTTTCCAATATTCGTATTATCCAGGAAAAGGACCAAGAGACGAAAACGCTGTTAGCTGAGGAACGGCTCATCCATCGCGACCACCTCGTTAATTCCAAAGACCTGCAAAATATCGCAATCAGCAGTGGAGCGAGGACTTGGAGACGGCATGGCGACGAGTTTGAAAGTTTAAAAACTCTAGTAGACGAGCTACGCAAGAAGAATGACGGGTCCGTCCTTATCTTCAAGCCTCTAGACGAAGTCGTTCCCGAATATCCGCAATTTCAAAGCACAGATTTTGTTCTCGGCATCCAGACACCAACTCAAAAACTGCTAATGCAGAAGTTTGGGCATCGCTGTATATGTATTGACGCCACCTACGGCATCACGTCCTGGAAGTATGTACTTACAGTCGTGCTTGCCCTTGATGACTTTTACTCCGGAGTTCCCGTCGCGTTTCTGCTGTCCAACAAAGAAGACGAGACGTTTCTAACCCCTTTCTTTAAAGCAATTCAACAGAGGTGCGGGAACATCTCACCTAGTGTCGTGATGACGGACATGGCAGAGCAATTTTGGAATGCTTGGTCCAACGTGTTCCCAACAAAAGACACTCGCCACCTAGTGTGCATCTGGCATGTATTTCGGGCATGGAGCAAAAACCTGGCAGAAATGTTCCCGAATAACGACGAAAAACAAGCAGAAATCGGAGGCTGTTTACGAGTACTTGCAAAGACCAGCGATGAAGGTCACTTCTTAAGGTAACAATGCGGCCTACACGAAAAACTTAATGCATATAATTATGTGTCTATTTTCTTTCTTAGGTACTTGCAGAAATTCCAGGCGATGCTGGAAGATGCTGATGGATTGGGTTTTTGGAACTATTTTAAATCTTACTATTTGTCGATTAAAGAAAAGTGGGCTGGGTACAACCGTAAAGAATCCTATGTGAACACCAACATGTTCAGTGAAGCCTTCAACAAAATTTTTAAATATTCGCTTTTTCACGGAAAGTACATCCAGCGAGTAGATAAATTATTTCAAGAACTGTGGAACTTTTCAGAGATGGCTTCCGTTGCCCAAGTAAAGCGTACGTTCAAGGGGTACTTGAGCAACAGAATATCGGAAGTTAACAAGCGTCATAAGGCAGCAGCTACGGTAAAAGACATTAAACAACTGTCCGAAACAGAGTGGACAGTATCTTCGGCAAGTCAGATTGAACGTCAGTACGTAGTTACAGAGCACCCTGATGCAGCATTTAAATGCCCATGCAAATTACGGTGCTCTGTTTGCGGCATCTGCCAACAGATGTACACTTGTACGTGTAAAGATTTTTATTTTAGAAATACTATTTGTAAGCACATACATGCTGTACATGCTTCTCGAGAGTCAAATCAACCATTTCAAATTTTTTTTAAGAAAGAAGACGAGAAGTTTGTGAAAGATATAGGATCTACATTTATAGAATTGGATAAAATAACTACGGCAGGGGATTCTCGGACTGGGTCACACGCTTCCCTGAGGGAGGCAGAGAACCTTGCAAAAAGGATGCAGTTTCTTATAGAAAGGGCTTCTGGCCATCCAAACAAAATGGACTTTCAAGACGTACTCGAAAAAACTAAAAGCGCAGTTAAGTTATTAGAAGAGAAACTAATTGGAGTTAAACCTGTAAAAGTTGTCCATCCACCATGTCAAAAAATTAAGCGGCAACGTCCCAAAAAGAGCAAGAAACGCAAACAGAAATGGGCGCATTCTTCAGTTGCGAAGATCATATTGGTAGAAACAACTGCTAAGTTGTGTGCGCTTTGTATGAAAAAGAGCGATAGTGTAGCTAACACGGATACAATTAACTGGGTACAATGTACACGTTGCAGGGCTTGGTACCATGAAGCGTGCGTCAACTATGACGCTCTTTCTGCTTTAGATTTTTATTGCACTGTCTGTCATGAAGATGTATCCGATTTTTCACCTGAAGAGGATTCTGAATAAGACAATAAAACGTTTGAGTGAAATGCATGTTGTTTTCATATATTCCATATTTGGCCCACAACTATTTATGAATATAACAGAACGGGAAGACGGGGAGGAAAGAAATGAAGGGAAAAGAAAAGATACCGCCGCTTCGCAGGTGCTATCCCTTAAGTAAAGCAGACGTTAGATCCTGCGAGACGGCGGTGCCTGAGGGAGGCCGGCCGGCACCGCCGCGTCGCAGGACCTAGCCACTCGTCTGAAAACACTTGGTATACCTTGGTATCCGTCTGGTCATGAAATTTCCTTACATTCAACTACTGTCTGAAACCAATTCCGTCAAACGGTAACTATTGCGACACTTGAGGGTTTCGCCCAACAGGTGTCTATCCCATACGTTTAACAGGGTAGCCTGCATTTTAAACGCCGAATTGCTCTACGAGGACTAGTATCTCACCAAGATCAGTTGGTGCTACCTTAAAAGCTCGAGACCTAGCTCCCAGACTTTTTCAAAACCGTCTGCAAAGAAACCATAACGGCAGCGAACACCACAAGTTAAACGCGGTAGTACGTTAAGTTCTGAACAAGGGTTTCTGAACAATCCTCTTGGCTTGCGCAAAGCAAGTCGTCTCGTCAAATGTCAAACCCAACTCGACTGAACTTTCCAGGCGACTCAACTTGAGGAACAATCCAAGATGAGCTGTCTGGCTAAGTCCTCCGTCTCAATTACCCCCTTTCCACATCCCGTTTCTTTCCGAACTAAAATTGCTCTTGTCGGCCAAAGCCACAAGCTTTTAAGTTTTTGGATAGATTATTGCCTACGTTTACAACGAAAACCGAATGAAACGGGAACCCTAAAAAGCCTGCCGTGAAACACCGCTCATTTGCAGTCAAGTTTCTTAAAACAAAAACCTAACGAAATGGTAGTTAAAAAACGACAATGTGCAAAACATTACGGATCCCCCCTCTTTCTCTGCACAACTGCGGACTCTCAAACACGACAGACATGCGACCGACACGGTCTGCAGCCAACTGCCAGTGCCAACTGCCTTGCCTTTGCCTTTGCCCTTTGGCAACATAAAGAGGAATTAGAAACCTGCTGAAGCCTGCAGGGGACCCCGTTTCCAGGAATTTCGAGGCCGACGTGCCCGAAGCTGAAAATGATTCTTCAAAAAGCATTTCCGTATTCAACTGATCTCATTCTTCTTAAACGTTGGCGCGTTCATGGAATCGAGTATTCATGAAAAGTGACTTCCGAAATTAAAGTTGCTGTGTATGCAAAGTACTACCAAAATATAAACATATTTTCAAATTTGATTACCATGTTAACCTGGCATCCTTTGTCCTTAGTCCTCTCTTCTAGGAAAGGATGCAGTGGAACCAGAAGTGGAAAGTGGAAGCGATTCATGGAAAATTGCGCTATTCCGTTTCATATTGCGTGGTATTCGTTAAAAACCGCTACCTTATTTTAAAAAATTAATCTAAGGATTCACTCTCTGGCAAGTAGTTGGTGTGTTTGTTTTGAAGAAGTTATAATAAACGGTATTAAACGGAATTCAAGTTGATCCAACTAACAGTATCCCTTTTATATAAGTGCCTCCATGTCTTGCAACAAAACCTATTGTTCACTTTTTTCCATTTCACGTTTTTTTCTCTTTTTTTTTTGGGGGGGGGGTCTCCTCACCTTTGCAAAATTCCCTAGCTATTCTATCTCTTTACATGGGAGCCGAACAAGTCCGGACACGCCCAGCCATAGCGATTTGAGATGACAATCTATGACGTCATCATAACTCAGTGACTCAGTTGCGTCATCGGACAATTCGACTCCGTATCTACTTGTCGTAAATGAGTCGACTCGGCTTTTTGACGCACTTTTCAACTGCGGTCGACTCAACTGCCTACCCACGTGTTGTACATGACGAGTCGACTCAAAGTTTGTCGCTCTTTTCAGCTGCGTATCCACTTGTGATATACGAGTCGACTCAACTATTGACGCTCTTTTCAGTGGAGCTCGACTCAACTGCCTACCGACGTGTAGTATATGAGACGACTCGACATTTCGCGCTCTTTTTCGTTGTGAATTTTCCAGCTAATGAATAACTAAAACAGTTCATCTTCATATGATCGTTATTCGCAAACACGTACTGCAATAACAAAAGGAATTCATTCACTGAACATTATTTATAAACTGAAGTATCGCAGACAAAGCCAGGTTAGCTAAAACTTACTACTGCGTCTGCGTGAGAGTTTAAATCGCAAACACTTAAAAATGAATAAAATAATGGCTATATAAGTACTATGTTGCAGAAAAGAAAGCAGTGGAGACTGGAGACAAGACTATTCTTCGGTGAGGGCAGTACTATGATTACACTATTATTGTACAACGTTGTATTTTATGCTTTTGAATGCGTAGTAATCAGTAATCAGACACCTAGAAGAAAAACTAACTCCTGGGTAATAAAATTGGAGATGCGGGGTATCGATCCCCGTGCCTCTCGCATGCTAAGCGAGCGCTCTACCATTTGAGCTACACCCCCGTTGATGCAATAAAACGTAACAATCTAAAAATCAGTGCTAGAGAAAGACAACGTGCATCACGGAAATCCACGGAAATAGAATTGTCGTTCCCAAACCTGCAAATAGTAATATATTCCAACACTAGATGGCGAAATATCAATAGATGGGAGGCGAAAATTAGGTTTAGTTTTACCAAGACTCCGTTGGCTCCGACAACCGGCCGACTTTTGACATGGGCTCCTACGGAGGAAAATCTTAAAACTCGATTTGCACGGCAACGGCTGGTCCTTTTTAAAAATGGACAACAGATTTGGAATCCACTTTTAAAAGGCTTCTTGTTTCGTCTATAATACTGCGAAAAATAGATTTTGATAAATTCAGGTAAATTGGACAAATTTTAGAAAATTCTTAGAGGAAATGAAAAGGCGATTCTGAATTTGTTCTTCTTTTTTGTGCTACGAGAAATGTTAACCAAACAAACTGCAAAAGAAGTTATTGAAAATTGTGAAGGCCGTTGAACACCCGTCGCCATGTCCGTTTGGCCAATCCTTAGAGCATATATAACTTATGATATGCTCTAAGGGCCAATCAGAGCACGTCAACCTGATCAGGGTTTCTTTTGAATTCTAAGCTTGTGTTAACGATGTTTAGAAATGTGAAACATGATTCGAAAAGCTTATTCAATGAGGACTCCAAACCAATTATCCGTTTTTTCAAAAAGGACGAAAAAGGACCAGCCATTGCCGCGCAAATCGAGTTTTAGGATTTTTCCTTCATAAGAGCCCACGTTAAAAGTCGGCCGGTTGTCGAAGCCAATGTGCAGGGGGTCGAATGCAAGGGCTAAAGACATCTACGTTGGAAGCCCGTCGCTGATTGTATTCAAACTCAGAAAACAATCTGCCGCCAGCGCCTCCTGGCGGTGGAACGGCAAATTTCGTAGCATTATCGACCCTGGATCCGACCCCCATACGGGGGTTGCCTTCTCTTGGTTTCATAACTCTTGGTTTTACTTGGCTCATTTTCTAGAATTTAGTTTGATCGTCTTCACATATTGTCTTGACATAACATATAAGCCAGACAAAGAAATAGCTGGTGAATAAATTACGGAGTTCATAACGAGAATTTCATAACGATAGCTGGTTGAATCATCGATTGCAATATTTGTCAACCCCCGAATAACTCGACTGTAATTGCGATGCGGTTATTGTTGAACTTAAATGTGCGATACAGCAGTGCTGAAGAAGTACAGGACAAGGATGACACAAGAGGTAGGAGATTGATTACTTGAGCGAGTTTTTTTGAGTTGCAGGCAATGTGTTGATTGGGGACTCGGCGCTGAACGGGCCTTTTGCCCTCTTAGTCCAGCTACGTCAACATTGCAACTCTGAGTGCTCACTTATACCCTTGGGTATTCGGGTAGAAACTTACCGATTATTACCGATGAAACTCACTCGGTATAATCAAGGGAAATTAAGTTTACTCTGCTTCTAAATTCAATAGTTTCGGTATATAACTTCAGTAGTTCTTGTATTTTAATTCCAGTGGTTTGTACAATTAAGACAACAGTCTCGACAGTTCAATTTTATAAACTCGGTGTTTAAGTTCAGTTCCGGCATTCAAAGCCGGTAATATCTACAATAAAATTCCACAGCTTCTGCAATAGAATTACACAGTTTTGATGATGAAATTCAATTGTTTTGCATAATCGCAGAATTCTGCATAATACGTGTACTAAAATGACTGAAGACCAGCTCTCCTTTTACTGAAAAGGAGATATTTCGCAAATTAAACTTGCAATCGCTTGCATTACTGTATTCGTATATGTTACTGTATATTCGTCCCTATAGTTGCCGAAAACTTATCTTACGTTGAATAGTATTTACCACACAAATAGGTATACGACAATTATTTATAATTATGTTTTATTTGAATGCTTGCGGCATAATACTTAAAAGCGTGTAGAGAGGTTTTTTAACGGTTTCACTCGTTTACCAAAAACACGTATCAACTTAATCACTTGTACAGCACGTCAGCAATGAAAAACGAGAGAAACGATAAAAATGCGTTTAATATTACGTCTGTAATTTTGCAAGTCAGATTTGAAATATAACAACTCTGTGATGTTATTGCACGGCGTTGATCATATTGTACACAGCATCTGTATCGAAAACGACCCCCGATAATTTGGTGCCTTAATGCTGTGCCTGTTTTCTAGTAACCGTATTTGTCCTGGCCTCGTAGAATTAGGATCTATTACTCCTCAATCTTTTTGATCCAACAACAATAATTCAGTCTTTTCCATTATACACGAAACCAGTTTTTCCAGTTGGCTGAACTTCAACTTAACGTCTCAAAGTCAACGATGCGTTCTTCCACCGCTGAGGAAGAACAATGAACAATTTAGTTGACGTAAGGAAACAGAAAACCAACAGCGAACACAACAATAAACATTCCACGGAAAAACTGTGGAAAAAAGTCACCACATTGTGGAAGTTGAAAAAAATGTTTCCGCCCGGGATCGAACCGGGGACCTTTCGCGTGTTAGGCGAACGTGATAACCGCTACACCACGGAAACTTGTTATACATTCAAGTATATCAGAACTTACGGGTAGGATTTCAGCGTCGGAGGCTGGTACAACTATCCATTGAAAGATATATGAAAGATAAGGTGAATTCAAGCAGAAATAGAAATTTTACAGAATGTCATGCGCATGGCTTCAATCGTCATCTAGCGGCAGACTTTGGAACTAAATTTTGCCTTTCTTTTCACGACAAGAAAACGTAACAAAATTTTTGATCAAATTTACTATACTTAAACTTACAGTATATCATATTTCTTGCTAAAGTTTACTTATATCGGAATCTCGAAAACTAATAAAATTACTTCTCATTTCAAGGTTTTTGGAATGGTCCTACCTAACTTGTGTAGATTGCCAATAACGTCATGATAACGCTGCGGATCAGGATCTGCAGCGTGGCTTTGTTGTTAGCTCCTAGAAATATAATATAATTTACTTAAAGAAAACTTAATCAAACTTGAATCAAACTTTCGCCTAATGCAGGACACGTTACAGTAATCTTAAACTTGATTTTTAAAATTTACGTCCATGAAAATTCAGCAATTAAAAAAAAACTATACAAGTGCTGTCAGCATGACTTTTACAGTAGATTCATTTCAGTTCAGTTCACATATTAATCTGTAAAAGACATAGAAACAGACCTGGCAAGTGTCGTATCCATCTTCAGTCCACCAGTGCTTTGGTGCTTTGGCTATAGGTCCAAAATAATCTTTTATCGACGAGGATGGGATTCGAACCCACGCGTGCAGAGCACATTGGATTAGCAGTCCAACGCCTTAACCACTCGGCCACCTCGTCATGCTTCTTAATTCTTGAGTTAAATGTCTTGTAATAAAAAAAGCTATGCAGTTAACCGTTAATATGAAATATGAAATTATTGTGTAAAACCTGCAGAAACTTCTCACAAAGCAAGTGTATACACGTACAGTCTAGAGACACAAAAAAGGGTTCTTACTGGGGAAAAGTTGATTGCTTGTCACTCGTACAATTTCAAAGATTTAGCTAGTAGAAAAATACTGGGTGTAGGTCTAATAGTATTCAGTGCGCTCTTAAAGTTTTGTTAAAAACGGTCTGTTGGTTTAGCCAAAATAAATTCCCTAAAGATGAAATTTATTACAATTTTCCGCCATTCAGGACCATTTTATAATTCTCTGGGCTGTGCAGATAACAAGAAATCAATCTTAAGTATACGTATTAGCACTTACGCCTTAGTCTATCACGTTCTCGTCTTCCTCGATCTCAATTTAGATATAACCAGTTATAGGTTACCAACCAACTACTTGCCTGTTTCCTGACGTATTCCTTCTTTAAACTTGTATGTTCTCCCTATGTTCCATTACTCGGGTTTAGGTTTAATATATGCAGTTCAGTTCATAAGAAAATTTTGAGTTTTGACATAAAATTCGCAATTTTCAAGTACCAATCAAGCTCATTCATAACGAAAAGCTCGAGTATGAAAAGATAGGTTTTACACATAGAACATTTGCTTTTCTATTGTGTGATAGATTAATTGATTCACAATTTAAAAATTATTATTAAAAAAGTAATTAGACGCCTAGAACAAAAAATTAATCCTGGGTAATAAAATTGGAGATGCGGGGTATCGATCCCCGTGCCTCTCGCATGCTAAGCGAGCGCTCTACCATTTGAGCTACACCCCCGATGCTACTCTAATTGCTTATAGAAAAATCAAATAAAATTATATCGCTAGATATAATTGTTACGTCTATGGAAGTAGCGAGTTCACTGGCGCATTTAAATTAATCAGCGATGTAATATAACTGATAAGCAACATACTTCAGCCCTCTTTGCATCACTATGTCTTATGTAATGCTGTGCATTTCCCGTTATCTTAAAGAATAATTACGCTGAAGTGTTAGCCATTCGTCACATTTGTGCGACAATGTCATGTCTTACGATAATTTTTTTGCAGAAGTGACAATTAATAGCAATACATCTTTAATAATAATCTGATATTAATTAAAGCCTCTTAAAAATCAGTATACAGTTATAAGTTAATTGAGTGTATTACGTTATCATCTAAAAGGATTCTACGACGACGGGCAATGTCATTTTTTTTAGTAATCTTAAATTTTAGCGTGGAAAGTGTCCAACAGAAACAGATTAATTTGAGGACGGTAAAAAAGAAATCAAAACAGCTGTCTTTCAATCTTTCGAAACCAGATAATGAAAAACAAAAAGGAAAAAGAACATTGAAGTTAGATCCATTCAAGCTGGAATGTTGAAAAAGTCGAGAATTTTAAAGCGAAGTTTCAAAGACGATGCTTTTAGGAAGAGGCTGCTGCAAGGTGGGCGATCCGGCCAGTCTATTCTTCTCTTCGGGAATCTCTCCATCGAGAATCTCTCTCAAAGATTCGCTCAAAGAGTCAGTCATCGCCAACAAGTCAGTTTCATCGCCGTCCAAATCCCACACCTATGAATTAAAATTATTTCTAAAATCACCGAGGTCGAAGTTTCGGCATATGCCGGACAGTAAGATAATTTGAGGAGAATTGATAATTACTTGAATATCCCTGAGTAAAAGATAGTTTTTGAAGGCCTCGGTCAATCCTGTCTCCTCTGATTCAGTTGCCTTTTCAGCTGAAATGGAATTTTTGTCAAAACCGTATTCGGTAATGACGTCATCTGCTTGTTTCTCTTCCGGCGTGGACATTTTGATGCAGCTCTCTTCCAGGACGTTATTGATTGCGGCACTTTCTCCAGGAGTCGACGTTTTCATGGAGCGATCGTTGGCAATCATGACGTCGCTGTTTTCCTTCTCCTCCGGACTGGATATTTTGATGCAACTTTGGTCGATAATGACATCGTTGGGTTCGTCGATGGGCGAAAACGTGAAGACGGGCCTCCGACTGCGCGGGGTCATCATCGTCTCGCGGATATTGGGCGGTAGGTTGTTGGTTGACTGCGTCAGCGGCGAGATTTGCTGCTGCGAGATGTCGCTCAGCCGGCGGGAGGTGTGACGAGCGTACGCCGGATGGCGGATGAAATCTGAGGTTGGAGTGGGGAGGCAAGCGTCCGTTGAGACAGAGCACAGCGTCCGGCGACTTTCTGAATGAGCGCGGAAGGAACGCAGTCGAGGGGTGCGAACTTCGTCCTCCTGTTAATTGCAGTTTACTTAAATCAACACTTCGATAAAATTAGTTTGTTGTTTTCTGACATTCCTCTTGTTATGCATAAATGTAACTAGAGTTATTTAATATGAAGTACTAAATAACATGTATTCTTTTCTGGGATTTGTCCTATTATTATTAATGTAATTAGAACTAAATAATATTATTTACCAAATGAAATGGAATATCGTATACATATACTGCATATAAACTAATTATATGTAAATATATTGTATAAAGATGTAATTACAGTTACATAAATTAGTAATTAGTAAAATATTATTTCATATATTAAACTGGAGAATTTGTAATGAGACCGATGAATGAAACGTACGATAACTGGAGAAGGTGCGTTCGTGTAATACGGCGGATTGTTGGGACGACTGGCCGACTTTGAACGGCGTCTTCTGGGTGTCGTCGAAGTATTCGAGCTCGTGGTTTTAAACAGATGTTTCTGTAATTATAAGTTTGACACTATATACTATAATACACATATATAGTAAATATACAATATGTGTGCATATAACATTAAAGTTAATTGGACATTAAACTCAATAAATCAGTTAGAATGGATACCTTGATAGAGTGAGCCAGATTTTTGCCTGCCTTTTGACACGAGTCGTGAACGAAACTGCAATTTTGAACGATCTTGGGAGTTCCGCAACCGTTTTCTTTGTTGAATTTGTGAACCCATTTCTTCTTGACCTCCGACTCGGGCTGCGACTGGACGAAAGCGTACAGTTCGGCCAGGGCGACTTCTGTAGGGTCACCGTTGGCCACCAGTTTGGCTGTCATTTCTCTGTTAGGCACATTGTGTTAAGTTTAATTCACATTTAACTATTTTACAATTTATATCAAAAGTCGTAAAAGTTGAATTGGAAACCTGTCCACGAAGGTAATGCTGGTCTTTATCGGCGGAGTCGACGCTGTACTGCAGACGTCCTCTTCGCGTTTCTTTTCTGCCTCCGAATGAAGTCTGACGTCATTGATAAACTCCACCGGCAGCTGAAACAACTCGAGAGCACGGTCGATCATGAACGACGTGGCATGCGCCAAGACCCCGGCGTTTATCGTCAACTCCTCAGGTGAAATCTGAAATGTTAAACACAAGAAGTGGATAGTTGACTAAATACTACAAGAAAAGCAATGATTGAATTTTATGAGTACGAAATTTAAAAAACCTTTCGTGGACACAGAACGTGCGGCGCTAACATAGTCCCGAGATTCAGCGAGTTCATCTTATTCTTGTCCGAGTGACTGGCAATCTGGTTGAGCAGGATAAGGAGCTCCCGTAGTAGTTCGTAGTTCTCTTTGGGGAGCAATAGAAAGAGGAGCTGTAGACTCCGCAGCTGTCGGGACTTTTGATTCAGTTCTGTAACATCGAGAAGCAGTTGATTGTTAAGACAGAGGTTTGATTAATAAATGGGGAAACGTACGAGCAATACTGCAGTGAAGACCATAATATGCGTCCGTAACTAACGGTTCCGAGGTCTCAGCGAGGATGTTCTTCAGAACGGTAGATACTTCATGCACCGTGTATGTCCCCGAGCGGAGGATCTCCCCGATGTCGGCGACACCAGTCTCAGGGCTGAAAATGAGGTTCTGCAACTCTTGCTGCTGTTTGAATTTTCCACTCTTTCTGAAGATACCCTCCTGAACAAGATCTATATGACGGAAAACAAAACGTATTTTTTAACTGACGGAGATTACTTGTGTAGAACTTACGCTCCGCATTATTTAGGAAGTCGATTAATTCATGCAGCAACGGTAACAGCTCTGCGTCTGATTTTAAAACTTTTGAGGTTGTCTTTGTTTTACGGCCGTGACAACTGAGCGGATGTCTGTCGTTCTGGCTCTTTTGCGTGTCGATAACATCAACACTGTGAATACACTTGGGTTAGCTGTTTTCGTAGTTGAATTTAACTTAATTGCGATTGAGCTACTTACTCGTCCAGCTGATGTTCGATACAGAATGATAAATGCATTTTGACCAGTGAATGGAAAAGTTCTGGTGATTTGGACTTTAACGTCCAAACCATTTCGGCAAAATCTCTTAACGGACTCATTTTTACCCAGGATAATATTTTTTATGGCTTTACAATAATAGTTAACCGTATCTTGGATTAGTGAAGACACGATAGCGGGACAAGTAAATAGGTTACGAAGCTATTCAAAACTCAACGGTCAGATTTCAAACCTTTCCTCAGTAAACAAGTGCACCGTTGCCAGATGTATTTTTGAAATGACTTATCTGGTGAGTTATTGATTCCTAGTTTGCGAAAAAACCTTGCAAGTTGCAACCTGTTATTTTTATATATACGTATATATGACTGTGAATTTACTTGTTAGTAATTAATATTATTACTATTTAGATTCACTGATCTCGCGTTAAGAATCGATACTTAAACAACTTACTTATCTACCGATTTGGTAAGCTTAAGATCTTAAGTATCGATTATTTAATATTGCAAATTACCTTCAAAAACCGCTTTTTATTTGTCATATATCTCATCCCAGTTATTAAAAAGCAGTTATTGGTGGTGTTGGTTGGATGATAGTTAGCTAATAGTACTTGGAAATAACGCACGGCAGGGCCAGCTGGTTGTATGAAGTTTTATTCTCTCATTCAGCAATATTGACGGGCACGATTCCTCTCTTATATATTTCCATATACAAAAAAAAACAAGAAAAAAAACAGGAAAAATACAACAGCGAACATAAAGAACATGTTTAAAAACCCGGGGAAAAAACAACGGGAAGAGAAAAATATATAACTTGACTGCGGCAGCAGCAGGACCTAACTTCGATATAAGCGCACCGGATAATTCTAATTTTTGTAAGATAAATTTCAGGACATAATTTTGTTTTTTTCCACACTTCGATTGGCACTTTGCCCAAAAACGACAAGACAGAAAATATATATAAAGAGAGAAATTTGTGTTGATGTTGTCGTCTTTCTTATCATTCAGGTAGCAAAAAATATAGAATCTGACATTTACCAAATGGGAGACGGTGCTATTACGAGGGGTGGGCGTTACACAAATGGAAACCGAAAGCCATGATGAAAACGACACGATCGAACAACACCCAATAGCGACACTGATATACAACTCGGCCATGGGATACAGCGGGTCAGAATTCGTCCAAACCTCCAGCGGGTTCACCGTTTTTCACCCGTTCCAACACCCTGTTGACGAACTCGGCCGCGTGACCTGCTATTTTTATCTCTGAGGAAATAGACAAAAGAAACTCTCATGTCACATATAGTTTATAGACTATATAATAGTAAGCACAAATTAACGGATTATACAAAATAGTATATTGGCAGTGCCGAAACTCCACGCAAAATGGATACCTTACCGCTCTTCATGGCCTCAGTGCTAGGACACAAGGCCTGTTAGCTCAGTTGGTTAGAGCGTCGTGCTAATAACGCGAAGGTCGTGGGTTCGATCCCCTCACGGGCCAAGTTTTCTTTTTCCATTTTTTTCTCAATCTCAACTTCGCCTCATTCTTTTCATTCATCAAATAAGTTCTAACTAAAACCAGTTAAATTGAAAACAGTATGTAGTGCCTTATAAATCTTGTGACGTGTTAAGCAGGGTAAACCAATATATACTTCAAATACAAAATTATCTTCAAGCAAACCTTGGGGTCAATTTAACAACAATGTGACAACTTTCAAATGTTTTGAGATGTAGTTTCAGTAAAAGGTCCTCATTTCCACGGAATAGTAAACCCGGCACTATTTCTAGGTCTAAAATCTCTTAAGTGAACCTGACGTGTTTTAAGTTGGACGTTATTATTTTATATTTAAGTATTTAAGTATCATACGTTTGGCTTATTATTTTCAAAATTATATATATTATTCATCATGAAGTTAAATACATTAATATGTACATAATAAACAAATATATATATATATATACATGTAAATTAAATGACTTACTCATGCCAGCCTTCATGACTCGCTCCAGACGCTGCGTCATCTCGTGCTGGTGTTGTGGAGTGCTCTGCGTCGAGACGAGAGACTCGTACTTGGAAGCGACGATCAGCTTAACTTGCTGCATGGCGCTCATGAGCTTTTCTGTTTATCAAGGGACTCCGGGTTAATTCCATATTTCACTTTCTTATTTTACATCGCCTTAACAACAAACCAGATTTCAAGTTCCTATCTACCTGCTATACATACACATGCATTTCTATCAA
Organism: Leptestheria dahalacensis; assembly: GCA_022114935.1. Classification (NCBI taxonomy): domain Eukaryota; kingdom Metazoa; phylum Arthropoda; class Branchiopoda; order Diplostraca; family Leptestheriidae; genus Leptestheria; species Leptestheria dahalacensis. The sequence goes on along the minus strand of JAIQCU010001075.1, from coordinate 5,550 downwards.
TATATGTACCTAGCTACCTTTCTGGTACCTAACCATCTATCTAGCTGTCTATTTACCTATTTATCTATCTATTTAAACTACTTATGTACCTACCAGCCTACCTACCTAGTTATCTTCCCATTTTCATATCTATGTATTTACCTATAATCCTATATGTGTATCTCTCTGTCTTACCTATCTATCTTATCTATTTGTCTATCTGTCTATCTATACACATGTACACCTACCAGTCTATTTACCTGTCTATCTAACTATATATTCAACTACCTCCTTATTTTACAGCCAATCTACCTATTTTCAAATCTACGTATAATCCTATGTATCTATCTATTTTTCTATCACTCTTACTGTGCTCCTGTTCCAGTCCAAAAAGTTTGACTTTATTGGCTTCATGCTGGGCTTTCTTCTTCAAACGGCAAGCCCTAGTTAACATTTCAAAAACGAAAAAAAAGATTATAGAATTTTGAAAAATGGCTTTTGACGAAGTAACTTAGTTATAGTTTACCGCGAAGCCAATTTATTCTTCTCCTTGCGCGATTTTGGCCTGACTGCGACGGGCAATTCACTGACGGGCGTCATATCGTTGATGAGGCGGTTCAGTTTGTCCAGCTCGCGGCCAATGTTGTGCAGCTTGCGTGGATTTGGAGTCAAATCGTTGCCATCCCCGCGACGTGCTTTTCCACTAAAAACGGAGAGAGAGAAACAGAACTAATTGAAACAAAGCCAAGATTGGACCATATGATTATTTTTTAATAAGTTGAATATTTATAAAATTCCAGATTAATCAGATTAATTGATAATTAATGCTACGTTATACCACGAATAGAGGTGTCCGGTACGTCGTTACCTGGATACTTTAATATTTGATCTGATATATCTATAATGAAGTTTTACGTTTTCCAAGACCAAAAATTAAATATATCATGGCTAAAGAATCTGATATATCGGAATTTTGATATCGAAAATGATAATTCCAAAATCAAAACCGTGATACCTTCTCAACATTAAAAAAATATAATACTTGACTTGATTTATCATGACTAAAGGCTGATATACCATTAACTCGATGCGTGATCTGACACACCGTTCCAACTCTTAAGACTTAATCCAACTCGAAACATTATAAACAGCAAACAATGTTAGTTGTAAGGATCAGTTTGAATAGATGTCAATCACAGGAACCGGCAGAAACCTATGCTTGATGCCATCGACTGAGCAATAAGGACTGAACACCGGATCCTGGGCTTCGTTAAGGACGTGAGGGTCCACAGTGGCCGACGTGACGTTGATCCTCTGTCCTTTGGGGCCCTTAGCTTGAACATTGTACTGCCAGAAGTAGCGCTCCTTCTTGCCAGAAGTCGATCCTCCAGCTGACGATCCGGGACGCTGATCCCTCGTATCATCGTCGGTGCCTCCCACATCTAAATTTTTTTAAATAAATATATATTTGATTCAAGTAATTCATTCACTGACCTTAATTACATCTTATGATGTTGAATTCAAATTCAAAATTTACTTTAAATAATTCACCCACTCGTGATATTTGAATTCATATCAAATGACTTGAAGTCTAAAATTGTATTCAACTTATGGAATTCAAATTACTATATTCTTCTATTTATAATTTCATCTAATCAACCAGTTGCGGTAATTTAGTGGATCAGTTTTAAAAAGTAGTTATTTATTTTAGATTACGTAAATTTTAAAATACCAGAATCTGAATCATCAAAATCTTCATAATGGTCAGAATCCTCCTCAGAATCGAATCCTTCGTCATGGGAGAATTCAAAGGATCCAGGACTGAGAATGCCGGCCGTCGACAGAGACGACGTCGATCCTCCGTGAATCTCACCCACCAGGGAGCTGGTCGACAGTAGGCGTGGCCTGGGTTCCCGCCGCTGCCACAGGCTGGGGTCTCCAGCCAATAGGGAAGGGGCAGGGGCGGAGCTCGAGAGTCTGGCCAACAGCAGCGGGTTGGAGGCGGCCAGACTGGGCGATTTGCAGTCGGATGGTCTCTGCGGTTGCGCGTTGCCGGGCGACAGGACGCCCGTCGTGCTGGTCGTCCTCTGTCTGGCCCCGCCCCAGTGAGACGCCCCACTCACTGGCGGCCGTGTCGGAGAAGGCGAGTGGCTGGAAGGCGCTGCTTCTTGGAGGTGAAGCGGTAAGAGTTCTGGCACGTTTTTCCGGTTGCCTGGGTACGGGGGTGGTGGCTTCACTCTAGGCGCTGCCTCTTCCAGCAGTCGAGGAGCGCGGCTTAAAGATGCCGGCAAACTTGCCGAGAAGAATGCCGACATGTCCGTGTCGAGCGTCGGAGTCGTGTGAGTCGTCCCGGAGGAGAAGTTGATCTCCAAACTCGGACCTGCGTCCAAGTCCAAGGGTAAATGGGCGGAGCTTAGCTGGGATAGCTCCTCCTCCTGCCGATTCAACCAAAAAACAGTTAAATTTTTATAAGACAAGTAAAATAATGAGAAAATAAACAAAGTTCAAACAGTCTTCATGACGTATATTACGGTAAAAGCGTTATTTTTAGTCTTGGCAAGCTCGAAGGCCGAGAAACTTGGCGACGAGGAAAAGGCGGCGTTTAGCTCCGTCATCCGAAATCGGTCGCCCTGACTTAAGGCCAGTCCGGATTCGGCCATTTTGCGCGAATCCGACGGTAGGAGAAAATCGTCAAAGTTCATGTCGTTCAGCAGCGATTCGTCGTTGGCGTTCAGCTCGGCCAAAGTCGGACCCTGGATCAAATCGGCCTTGTCCACCTGGAAGATGTCGTCCTCTTCCATCGGAAACATCGATAAGCCCTTTAAAAACACACAAAAGTATTATTTTAATGAATAACGCAATTTAATTTCAGTCACTTTCGGTCACAAAGATATTTATCGGACGAATACTAATTCCGGTTTCTATGGTAACATAATAGGGTTTCAAAATTCAAATTTAATGAATCTTGTATCAGCCACTGATCAAATTAATTTATGAAATCCGGTTTTTATGGCAACCTTCATGGTTTGGAAGTCTGCATCGAGGTCGATGACCTCCTCCTTGATAGTCACCGGCAGCGTCGGATTCCGGCCGGTCGCTGAGAAGAAACCTTTTAGGTCCGGCTGCTGATAGAGAATCCCCTGGATGGGCGTGTTGAAGGGCGTGGCCGGCAGGTTGGCCCCGCCTCCTAGACGGAGGGAAGCTCCGCCTCCCCACAGCGAGGGGCTGTTACTCGAGGCCGCCGGCTCGGTCAGGGAACTGGACGTTGAACTGAATCGAAGATCGCCGTAGCTACGCCGTGGAATAGGAAGACCCATGGGCGAGTGAACGTACGGCCTGTCAAACATTCAAGCACATCAACTTTTTATAATCAATAAACATAAATTAGACTACGATTTAATTTGATGAGGTAGACTAAAGTTACAATTTGATATATCACATATTGATACTTTCAATTTAATAACAATGAAACTCGAATTGAATATTCCATTATGAGCTGTTTACTCTGGGTGACTGTCTTCATTCTCGGGTTCCGGCTCCTCCTTGATGGGGGCGTGAATATTGACGAAGGCGGGGATCTCACTCGTTCCCAGCGCTTCATTCATCAGAAAGTCTTCGAGGTCAAAGGTCAGCGACGGATCGCAGCTGCTCTCCAATGATCCCGTTGCGCTTTTCCCGTTATACGGCAGCGCCATTGTTTAGTACTTTATTTTTTTAAAGAAAAATCCTGTAGTGGCTCATTCACGATCCACTACACACAAAAAAAACAGATTGATTAAATCTGAGAAAAAATAATCTAGGCGCCCCACTATGTTAGACTACTTTGGAAAAAAAAACTAGAAAGTTGAATTACCACTTAGAATGCCCGGAGGTTATCCCCAAAAAAAACGATTAAGGGCAAAGAAAAATACCAAAAGTAGGCCCAAGCCCAAAAATAGACCCAAGCGGGCCATTCCATGGGGGGAATAAAAAAAAATAAAAAAAGGAAGAGGCCTTGACTAATCACACAGGGCAAGGGCCTGGCTCAAGGACTTGTTTACGTCCTGCAGTGCCCCCAAGGCCAAGTGCAGAGATTTCTTTCACAAATCAACGAAAACTCATTGCAACATACAAGGGCTTCACCATCAGATCAAAACAAACACCACAACCCGTTTCTTTCATCCGATCAAGCTTTCTCGTCAGACGGAAATCGGAACCTGGACCCTGCGTTTGAACCCTTCGAACAAGCCCATGTTTCCGAATTCCATTTTTACAGACATATTAGAAACTCGATGATAAAACAACAGGGCGAAGTTGTCTTTTTACCTTTTCCCGCGTCTCTGATCGTCGACAAGAAACTGGTGCAATCCAGAATGTTCTCTCTTGAACCGTCGATTAGACAAAAACGTAAACAATTCAATTACTGGCGATAAAGTTCACTAGAAAAGTACTGAAGAGGTGACCAAAAAAACCACACGTCAAAATATGAGAGAATGCAACTAGCAGCGCGCATAGTTGTATAACAACAACATTGTTTTGACCCCCGCTCGCGCTTGGCTATTCCACAACACAGTGCTTGACGTCACATCATGGCGGACATGACGTCACACCAATAACAAACCTTCTTTCCCGAGTCTTCCCACCAATTAGGCGAAGCCTTTCTCACTCCTCGTTAACGAAGCGTAACCATGGCAACCCAACGTTTTTGATTAATTACACGGCTGTTACGCTGGCAAATAAGAGAACAGGCGAAATGGAAATATAGTGGACCAAGTTGCAACAACACCAGCGTTCTATTTGCGAAAGAACGCCAGCGTGACGTCACGATGCAACATGGCGGGCGAAAGGGAAAATAACAACTCACGAGGGACGCCTTTCCACGTGCAACTTCCTATTAGTAACTTCGATATCCTACGATCCAAATGTGCGACTAAAGTATCGCATCGAGAACCAATCAACATATAAAATAAGGACAGGCAACATTACCTTGTATAAGAAAGATGTAACAGGTTTGTTGACGAGAAACTTCGCGAGGTTCTTTGAATCAAAGAAGGCAACGAGCAAAATATTTATCAACGTGAGGGCTATACCACGTGAACTGGGCCAACGCATGCTGCAATCGTCGACTTGCTTTTTTATATTCCAGCGTCAGCACCACCTAGTGGCAGGAAAATAAACCATTTGAGTTTATAACCGTACCTGTCTACCTACCTATCTTTCTTTCTATCTAATCGCCCATCTAGTTATCTATCTTTCTATCAATTTGTCAATCCGCCTGTATTTATTTCTCGGCGGCGCGAACGGAAGCAAAGGTATATCTCTGCGTGAAGGAGAACAAAGCCAGGTATTATTACATTTCTTACTAGGACACCATTCAAAGGCTCCCGGGTTCGCGCCCCGCTTTTGCCCCTTTTTTAATTCAGTGCTTTTTTTTTACTGGCTTGGACTTGGATCTATCTTCTACCTACCTGTCTAACTACTGGCAGGTTCCACAGCCGTTTATAAAGTATCACCAAATGCAATATTGATCAGTTTTTATTGATTAATTTCCAAGGTGCTATCTCTGATGACACGAACGAAAAAAAGGGAGTT
>JAIQCU010001074.1:0-26772 GCA_022114935.1 Leptestheria dahalacensis | reverse complement strand
TCAGTCCACCCCCCCACCCCCCCAACCTCTCCTCAACCCCCAACTTCCAGTGAATTTGTTAATCGATCCAATCTCTGAAGAAGCATACTTTAGGAAATTACGACATTAACGGAGCGTAGTAGTTGTAGATACATTTATACGCTGTAGGCATTGTGTTTTCTAGTGTAGTCATAAAATCTACACTGGGGATAAGTCGGATTGATACCGTCGATGTTGAATACTCTAATTGAATTATTAAGTTAATCACTGAATCATTGGTACAGTCTGGAGGGAAAAAAGTTCTAAATGGTGGGGACTTATATTAGTTTGCTACATTTAGGATTTTATCTTGGCCAAACTAATGCACCGATTTCAACGAAACTTTAAGGGTCGCTCAATTGCTACTAGGTCTACATTCAGTATTTTTTTCTTTGCTCTATCTCTGTAAATGTAGGAGTGGCAATCAATCAACTTATCCCCAGCAAGAACCGTTTTTTTTGTTGCTCTCGACTACACGAATCTGCACACACACGCTTTATTTCACGCTGCTCAGTCGCTATGGTCTGCCCTAAACTGCGTATACGGGCTTTGGCTGTGGCTCGTAACTTTGGGTCAAAGATGCGGCTAAGTGAAGCCACGCTACAGCTACTTTCGCACCAATTTCCGTCGTTATCGATCTAATACTAAAGCCAGGTTCATAGCCTTATATACAGATTTCCCTCAGGGGAAGCTTGCATCCTCATACTTGCCTCTTCTGGTGACACTGTAACGTAAACGCCGTGTCTCGTTGGCGCCCTCTGCGTGACATTGTTAAGGGGAAGAAAAGAAAGTCGGGCAAAAAGGAAGGATCCGTCTCGATTTCATCAAGTGTATTCCCTATGAGCATCGCCTTTTTGTCTCTGATTGACTGAAAAAAAGCTCGTTTGTTGGCTTTAGCGGAGAATGGAAAACGCAAAATCTAGCGATCACATAAATATAATGTTTGTCCCCCTACAGCAGATTGGTATTTTTGTCGATTGTAAATACGCTGCGGACCGTGCGAAAACCCCACGCCGCACTGGAAGAAAGCTACAGAGCCAGCGCGACTGGGATCCGGAAGCCAAGAGAGAATGGCAAGTAATTGATGTATTTTTTGGTCGTTTTCGCACTTCTTCACCAAAGTAAGACAAGGATAAGTGGGCGAGCCATTTGAAACGGTTCCTGACTTTTTTCCGACGGTTCCGCTCCTCTTTTATATTCTTTCATCTTAGTTTGTCTTCTCCTCGCTCTTCTCTTTGGTTTCACGTCCCCTTTCTTCGCATGCGGTTCTCTGTAATCAACAGTGCGCCACTTACCGACCCAACTAACCAGTGGGTAATCGTCTTTCTGCTTAAAGAGGTCCTTCCAAAATACAGTCTAGGAGCAATAAAAAAGGGTTCTGGCTGGGGAAAGTTGATCGCTTATGGCACCCAAGTTTTCCAAGATATAGCAGCCAAAAAAATACCGAGTGCAGCCATGGTAGTGCTATACGCACTGATAAAGTTTCATTTAAATCCGATTGTTAGCTTGGCCCGAATAAAATTCTAAAGTTGAAGAAAACCGTAATTTTCTCTGGACTGTACTTATTCACTCTAGTCCGTAATCCTAGTTTCATGCCCTCTTCGCTGACGCATCACGTTCCGAATGAACCTTTACCTTTAAAATGAGGTTTTCATGCGAAGCGTATTAAGCGACAAACCTTAAGCCCCTTGGACTTGTAAGAGGGATTTAATCTAATTAAGGTCTCTTTTAAACGCACGTTGAATGAGGCGAAACCAGATACCCTGCTGTGTCGGCAGCAGTATAACCTTTAATTAAATCTCAAACGACTGGGCCTATACCAGTTCACCAATTTTTACCCATTATAATACCCACCCAAGATCTGTCACGAAGGTCTTGTGTGTAGTTAGTGGTAAGAATATAGCCATACTCAGATTGTCTTCAAGTACGCAATGTATCATTTCCATTCGTGCCGCACTTGATGAAACAATGAAGTAGAACCGGGCGCAGAATGACACAGTCGAACACTATTACAATTTAAACAGACTGAAACCATCGAAATGAGTAATTACTGTCTGTTTGAACTGCAAATGCCGGCTAGCGTACAAATGGGAACCTGATCCAGGAAGTAGTTCCAAAAAACCTCGCTAGGTGGCGTCGTAAAAAACAAGAACCTTCTTCCCGGGATCCGGAATAAGGATTGGGAATTCAAATACATATTCAAGGAAGCGATGTTTGACGTAGATCTATCGACATTACACGTGTTACTGTTGAAACAAGTGGCCCAGCTGTTTTTGTTTTTGCTTTCTGACCACCACGGGGGATGGGGGGTGGCGGGAGGTAAAAAGTAATCAGAGAGGTGAATCGATATACGTCTGATGAAATAACGCGCATCGGTGCAATTGCAATCACTTCCACCACTTGTATGTCTCGTTACTTTAGCACTCGGGAGTATTGGCAACTAGCGAATGTTGTGCACACCCACACATTTTTATTCCTTCAACAGTTTTGCTGCCACTAGCTCTACAGCAGGAGAAAAGGGACGGGGAAAGATATAATCGAATAATGTGCGACCGCTGTTTTGCTATGCACGTGCGTCCGCTCACATTCAATATGGCCCTTTACGGAAAATTTCAATAAGATGTAATAACACAAAACGGACGGCCAAAAAAAGATGAGCACTTTGTCGTCCATACGCTGGCTTTTGTGTGTCTACGGGACGGTGCATTCCCATCAAAACGACGGAACAGGATACGAATAAACAAGAGTGGAACAACAATCAAGTTATATTTTTTCGCTATATACTTTTAACCTAGCTGCATCACATGGGAAGCAGGCCAGAATATTAAAGTTATGACATTGCTGTAGGAATTAGCGAGCCAAAGTAAAGACAGAACAACTGCTATAGTCGTCCTTTTGTTATTGGAGGGGCAAATGCGTATTTGTTATCCAGAGATGGGATGAGGGAATGATGCGGAAGAGTGATTCCTGTGGTTTCTGCAGGTTTTGCAAGATTACCGAGCAATTCGCTTGCAAAGCTGTGTCTTTATACCTTCTTGCCTCTTGACTGTGCGAGGCATCGTCAAATCTAAACGCACCCATACAACCCAAACAAGACATGGGCTATTTCCCCTTCCCTTCCCGTAAGAAATGCCAGTCGCTGACTCTGAAGCTTCACATCTAGCCATCTGATGAATGAGGACGGCTGATGCGGCGCGGCAACTCGCTCTAAACTAAAGTGCTAAGCCTAAGAACACTATAGTAATAGCCGCGTGTTAGAAGTAATGACCGTGTCCCATCTCGACGGTGCCGATCACTGGTCACTCCCCGCTATTAATACTAAGGACGCCTACTTAACTCACGCGCCTGTGGTCCACACAAAAAATGGCCTCAAATACACGAGATGGAAACAAGAGAAAATCACACTTTCATCTGACAAGTATCGTTGTTCGTAATTTGGCAAGAAAACACAGCAGCCGTTCAGCGACGACATGTTCTAACAATTCGTCTGTATTAAATTGCTTATGTCAAGGAATGTCAACTAAATGTCGTGACGACAGTACTGGTAACAGCGTCAGGGGTCAACAAGGACAAGCCAAGTTGGAGGTGAACGATGCGATGCAGAAGAGCCCCTTTGCGCCTGTGAAGGTTCTTAGTCAAGCTCAAGTTAGCCTGGAAAGGTTCCAGTCTTTCGCCGCCCTTGTTCCAGGAAACTACTGGCCACGCTCTTCTCACCCGTAAGCGTCCTGCGTTGACAAATCAACCGCCTTTTGTCCTCTCTTGCATAATGTGTGCCATTAGCACTTGCTTTCGCACAATAATTTGTCATTTCACTTGTTAATTGGAGTTTGACCAACTCGTGCCGGCCGCGGGCGCTCGCTCCTCGGTTTCCGCGAATCCATCAAGAACCCCATAAACTACTAATAAGGTAATATTCGGCCAAAGTTGCAATGTGAATTGTGCTCGGGAAACAATATGCTGCTAATGATGATGTGGCCCAAATGTGACCGGTGTTTAAGGATCGCTGTAATTGGTCTGGTGTTATTTGCGCTGGCCGAGATAAGCCAAGCCAGCAGAGAGCGCAAATATCAGATCCTGGTCGAGGCAGGAACAAATGCTACCAAACACCGCGACCATTATTCATGGCTTACCACCAAAAGCATAAACAGCCGCTCTGAGCCGGAAATGACGTCGAGCAGCAGGTCGGTAAGCAGCGATAGGATCGCCGTCGGTCTCCTCGTACCTTACACCACCTTCAGGGCACGCGAGTATAGTCGCGCTGTAACCGGAACTCTGGAGAAACTTCGGCGACAGGAGCTGGATTTCCTCAACGTCTACCGCTTCCTCCCGTCAGATATACACATGGACATGTTCAAAGTTAATCCTAGTCCCACCGGTAAGTAAATACTCTACCCCCATGGTGATAGTGATGGTTATCCATTGAGATTTCACGGTATTTGGACATTGCGACAGAGAGTGTGACAAGCCACGGTATCGTACAAACCAAATGAGAAATCCTATCCGAAGCCTTTTCCCTGGAAACTGACTCGCTGGATGATGAAGTTACTAATAAACTTCGTGCAAAAGATGGAGGCGATATTACATACAAGCTCGTTTTTTTCATCAAGTCTTCGACCTTTCTTTTAATAAGCTCCTAGTTCGTTGTAATTGGCTTCATAATGAAAGTTTAGAGCGCCATGAACGCAACCTCTTAATTCGCTTTTGCTCAAACTCATAATGCTGCGGCACAGCTATTGGAGTTCCGAAATCTCGTCCGTTTAATTAAATCGCGGATAACCAAACTCGCTGCTTTGAAGAATTCGCATGCGAAATCTAAACTGAGCTCACGACAAAGTTCTGTAATGTATTCGAAATGGTGATGACGTATTCACTGCAAGAATCTGGGCAGAATTTTGAAATTAATGTCAGTAAACTTCAGGGGTTGACATTGTGTCCTTTCTGTGCTGTCCCATAGTACAGGACTTGCCCTGTTTGGATGGAAGGGACATTCTTGGGGCGTGAAAATAGAAGCGCACGTATGCTCCGATGAAAGTTCTGCTCGGCAATCAGACAAGTGTATGTCGTAGGACTGCCAACGTGCATTGCGCGTCTAGCCTAATGCAGTCCAATAGAGTGATGATTTGTTTTGGCAATGTTTTCGCATTAAGCTCGTCGATTTGGTCTTGTGGGATAGTCTGCTACAAGAATCATATAATGTGGTTCCTGGTAATTTTAAGAATCACCGTTAAAACGATTAGATTCCTCCTGTTAGCCTTTCCTTCATCAGAACAGCTGAACTGAGTATCTTTCGACACAGCAGCAACACTTGTTTGAAAATTGTTCGTAAGTCGTTTCATGCGTTAGACAGGATTATTTGATTTGCCGTAGATTATGTAATGTTTGCTCCAATTTGGGATATGGATGAAAATAACGTAATGGAAGAATTGCATTCATAAAGGGGGGGCCACAGGCAATAGAAAAATGAGGGGAGAGAGCGTTATGGGTAGACGCCTATCGAATAAAAATGAGCTGCTTATCCGGCATCTGGTGGCACGCTATTCACAAGCAATCTACTTCTTCGAATTAGCAATTCCCAACACAGCAAACAACTTGAAAAAAGGGTTATGCATGGCATATGGGAAAATGAGGAATACTTTAAAAGATTTGAATATTTTATTCCGACAAAACTTACAACCCGATTTGAATGAAACTTTATTGGTACGTAGAGTACTATCAGGTCTACTCTCGGTATTTTTTTGGTTATTATAGCTTTGTAAACTTGGGCGCCATAAGCGATCAACTTTTCCCCAGCAAAGATTCCTGTTGTTACTTGTTCATTGGATTTTACGTAATAGGCAGCAGCGCAAGGCAATTGATTCGCACAAACTACTTAAGCTACTTATAGCGCTAAATGAATAAAATTTTCAAAGGTGAAACTGGAGATGTCGACTCGGTAGACAGAGTGTCCTAAACGGAAACAACAGGCAATCGATTTGGCGAGAAGAGTCAAAACAAGTCAGCCCGTAAAGCGGTATCCATTCAGTCCCGTTAGAGAATTTAAAGTGACGGTTCCAAGTATGGATTAGATTTGTCAAAGCAAGGATGGAAAGCATTCCGATTTAAACAAAGGGATAGGAACAAAGTTGGTGTTTGGAGGGGGAAAAAAAGAGAAGTTGAAGTTTTCACATCGATTTCTCTCTTGTTCCTAAAGTACGAGCGGCGGTTTAAACAATAAATAAAAAGCCAACAGAAATAAAAGGGCTGTGCATCATTTTGACGTCTATTGGCTTTATATTGCACCAAGTGGTGAAGACGATCAAAAATATANCGGGTCCCTAGATGCCTTGCTGAGCACATTATACTCGTCCTGGGTATCGGTCAAGTTTAGCCTCAGCCATGCTGATATAGGCTCACCCGGGCAGGAGGAAACGGAGGGGACCTCTTCTTCTACTCCGCTTCACCTCACAGCAGTTGCTTTTACTTGCCTCGCTTACTTAGCCTAACAATTGGTTTGTACGGCTATTGTGCGTGGCCGTTTCGTTCGTGTATTGAGGAAGAGCTACTGGGTTTTACGGGATGGACTTTGTTGAGTGTCACTCGCACGAGTAAACTTTAGTAGAGCGATTTAACAACCCAGACTGATCTATTGAGTACCTCGATCTGTACATGGATCTATACGATGCAGATCAGGACCAATCCCTGCTATAGCAACACCTAATCTCCTTCTTTTCCCGTTCGTGTATAAAGCTAGCAGTGGTATACGTTTGATAATAATGCCATGCTGCAGCTCAAGTAGAGTGCAAGTATGTTTCTTTTTTAAGTTCGAATTTTATTTCGGCAAAACTAACAATCCGATTTGAATGAAATTTTGCAAGTGTATAAAGGATTATGATTTCTACCTTCGGTATTTTTTTGGTTATTATAGCTTTGTAAACTTGGGCGCCACAAGCGATCAACTTTCCCCCAGCAAGAACCCTTTTTTATTGCTCTAGACTGTATACACCTATCTGTGTGAGACACTGCACGCTTCAATATGTTTGCCTGAATGATGTGCTACTTTTTTTGCCTGACGAGAGCACTCGAGCAAGGAAGCGTCTTCTATCTCTGCAACTCGTGTCATAACAAATTTCAAGCTGCTTTGAACTTTGGTAAGCAAGAGGAAGTTAAGTGGCAAATCCACCGTTACAGTCGCTTTTCTTCAGGGATGAAAACAATTTGTCGCGTTTCGCAAAGGATTTTATTTTGGCAAAACTTAGGAACCGATTCCGACGAAACTTGACACGACTATTAGGTATCACTAGGCCTATGTACGATATTTTTTGGGTTGCTATATCTTTGAAAGTGTAGGAGATATAAGCAATAAACGTTTCCCCTAGCAAGAACCCTTTTTTTACTCCTGTAGAGACTGTACTTGCGTTGATATGTGCATAACAATAGCAAGTGCGCTGCGGGAGAGTGTTATGAGAATGCATTTCCTCTGGCTTCGTAGTATCAAAAGGAGAGAAAAGAAAGAAGAGAGAAGCAGAAGAGAAAAAGCGAAATTGTGATGGAAGCGGTTGGCGTATTTCCGCGCTTTGAGGTGGAAGAGTTTGAAAGCAATAATTCTGGTATATACTTTCAATTTATCTCAGAGTTTTCCATATTCCTTATCATGTGCCGGGGAAATATTACTATATCGATTTCTTTCACGAGCCACTGACTTGCGACATGCAGAACAGCTAACGGGGCAATGAAGAAACCAGGCCAGGGCTGTTCAAGACCGAATTCCTGCAAAAAGTCGACCAGAACACGTTTCTATTCGCACTAGCATACAGGCAACGTTCATGAAAAGCCAAACTGACAGTTATATATTCTTTCAGAAGCGACCACGACGGATTTCGTAGGAGAAATCTCGCTTGATAAGTTCTCTATCTACCAGACTCACATCCTTATTCGTTGACATGTTGCAGACCCTATATCCATAACAGATAAAACATGGATAATATGATGACAAACGCCTCTGTTTTTGTGTTCTGCTATCGAACGAGTTTTAGCAGACAGCGCGGTTATCTACAAGGCGAGGTTTAAGAGGCACGAAGTTTAATTCAAGCGACTATTTCCGTGTATATTTCACGGGGAAATGTGACAGTAAGCCTCACTGGACATTGTATCATTCAAAAGAGCGGGGAGGGAAACGAGAGCGAATTTGTATACCGGGGCAGGTCTTGCGTTGCGCACGTCATGTGGCAAGTTAATGGCTATCATATCTCATTGCAGCTATACTTAATACGTTGTGCGAGACGTTCCTGAAGAAGAATGTATCGGCCATACTGTTCCTATCCAATACGGAATTGTACGGGAGAAATACGGCATCAGCCCAGTACTTTCTGCAGCTCGCCAGTTACCTAAGGGTTCCCGTCATCGCTTGGAATGCTGATAACTCGGGATTACAAAAGGTAGGCTATGTTTTCGTGCATAAGGAAGGTACATAGAATTTGCGTACAGTCTAGAGTAAAAATTCTTCATCTTTAGGATTTTATTCCGTCAAGACTAACGTTCCGATTTAAACGAAACTTTATCAGTGTATTAAGTACCATTGGTTCTGTAGTCAGTATTTTTTGGGTTGATTTATCTCTGAAAGTGTGGGAGCAAAAAGCAATTAAGTTTCACCCCAGCAAGAACCCTTTATAATATCTTATTTTCAGTTTATGACAATAGCACGGCGCACCGATGTGAAGATGTCATTAAACTTAGTTCGGATTATCCTTGAAGTCAACGTTTGCACTAAAGGAATATGGTTGATTATTAAGCAGATTTGGATTCGGCCATTTTTTCGGGAAAGTTTCAAAGCGCAGTCAACTTGCCCTAAGGTAAATTAGTTGCCCAAATGAGAGTCTGTTTTTCATCTAACGAAGACCAATATGTACGGTATAAGTAACGCCAAGCTCATCTTCGATCCCCGAAGGGTTTCATTAGATTGCCTCTCCAAAATTATTTTTTTTCTGACGAGGTTAGCCAAACTGTTACTTTCAGATCCGCTGTCACGTTTTACGAAGCAATTTTCTTAATGGAAAACAAGTTTCAGCGGGTATTTGTCCGAGCGAAAACCCCGTGTGAAGTCTGCGCAAGCTGTGTGCCAAAACACGAAATTACTTAACCAGGAATGACACATTCCCCTGCTTCTCTTACTATTTCCAAGGAGAGGGCAAGCAGGTGGATAACGTCCATGTAAGCATTCTGCTTACATAGCCCGTAGTAGGCATTTCCCTTCTCTGAAGTAGCACTCTATTAGGGCTTTACGTCCTCCTGTGCAGTAAACAGCGACTGGAATACAAAGTGTAACCTTTACTATACAAGTTCTGCTATTACACATAAGCACAATAGACGAGTTTCGGGGGCGCTGGGGCCTATCAGAGAATCTCAATCGAGTACCATAGCTTAATGCAGTGCTATTAGTGTAACATTGTTGGTGTGAATCGAAACAGAGATCGGAGGGTAACAACCTGGTGCTTCAGCTGGCCCCATCTGCAGCTCACCAGGCCAGTGCTATGCTGTCCCTGTTGCGTCGATATTCATGGCATCAGTTTGCCATCGTTACGTCACAAGTGGCCGGCTACAACGACTTCATTCAAGCTGTCAGAGACGCCATGTCCGAAAGCGATTTCAAGTAAACAAGCGTTTGCATCTTTCGCACAAGTTTCGAGTGGATATCAAGCCCCGCCTCTTCATTATCGTGTCTTCTGTCTTCTTGAAATATAGGTTCACAATTTTGGAAATCATCCTAGTGAGTGATTCTACAAGTCTGGAGCCGCTGGTGAATTCCGAGGCTCGCGTCATGTTGCTTTATTCCACGCGAGAAGAAGCTCGTTCCATAATGAAGACAGCCGGTCAGCTTGGCTTGACTGGAGAGAAGTACGTATGGATTGTGACGCAGAGCGTTATCGGCAGCAGTAAAGAAGCCCCGGCAGAGTTTCCCGTCGGCATGCTTG
Organism: Leptestheria dahalacensis; assembly: GCA_022114935.1. NCBI lineage: Eukaryota > Metazoa > Arthropoda > Branchiopoda > Diplostraca > Leptestheriidae > Leptestheria > Leptestheria dahalacensis. Next base: position 16,807 of record JAIQCU010001074.1, on the reverse strand, counting down.
GTACAATCATTTCATATTCTACACCTTATAACCGACTTGCATTTACAGATACGCACATTTATCTATTTAGAGCCCAAAAAACGGGCCTTGAATACTAGGAAATTATGGATCTTTCTATCTTTGGAATTTTATTTTGGCTAAACTATCAACCCGATTTAGATGAAACTTTACTGGTATATAAAGTAGTACTAGACCTACATCCAGTATTTTTTTAATTATTATATCTTGGAAAACTTGGCTGTCATAAGCGATCAACTTTCCCTCAGCAAGAATCCTTTCTTTGTAGTGCTCTAGACTGGACTAACGTACGTCCATGTATAAATAATCATGACGTAATTGGTTCCTCTTAACGAAATGTAGGTGTCCAAAACAAGTTGGGATGAATCCTGATGAAAAGTAAAATGGTTAAGAGAAATCTCAAGCGTGTAGTAGATGTTGAGCGATGAAGTAGAACTCGAGCCGTTCTTGAAAAAGCTAAGGGAAAACACTTCGGAGGGAAGAAGGGGTTACTTTTAGAGAAACTGCCGAGATCGTTTGAACGCGCACTGGCACTTTTCCTTTTTACGATTTCCCTTCGCCATTCTTCATTCACATTCAAAGTGCTTTAATTAAGGTCGTGCACTTTAGACGGCCAGCTCGTAATAAAACCATTAAAGTCAACTGACATCAATTGACACGTTCTCCTTGATCCTGGCAGCAGAGGTAAAGTGGGAGACTTGGGGTGGAAAATCAATAACTGACTCGTTTTTCTGACAAGTCTTCCAGTTTTCCTTCCCAGAGTGCAATTCTACTTTTACGCTGTTTGATGTCATTTTGATGACTAGTCCATCGTGCTGCAGTTTAGCCAGGGGGTAAAATAATTACTGCGCCAATCTTGAGCCTTCCTTCTTAATCCCTCCCCCCCTGAAAACAGCCGCCCCCCCAAAAAAAATTAAGAAAGAAAGAGAGGCATGTATGATTCAGTTTTATCGCTTATGGCAGTCGCGAGCAGTGTCCTTTTGGATGATATATGGAGAATTATTCATTGCGTCCCGTGCCAGCTCATTAGTCACACCTCACGTTCGATAATTGATTCAAAGCATTCCTCGGAAACGAATCTATTGACGCATCTCTGGTATTACTGCTGGCTTAAAATGTACCGTCCATTAGTGCCAGCTACCCAGGCGAGACAATTCTCGTTCACGTGCTCCAATACCAATGTCAGCCTGTACATTTTAAATCCCTTGGCTTTCCCGTTTATGAACGAACCTCGGTTCAGTTCCAATTGATCATCTAGATAAAATTTTACCGAAACTAGTGGATCACTAGTTCAGTTAAAGAATGGATTCAACGACTAGAGGTCGAACGAATCGTCTGTACACAAATAGTAAGGGAGTTTGCTAGTCTGTATGATAAGCAGAACGTGTATTGTCTATCTAGGTGTTCATTTCGACACTAGCGATCTGAGTCTGACGCAGAGTATATCGGCAGCCCTGAAGGTGTTTGTCTACGGCGCCGAGTCTTTTCATGACGATTTGTCGGCTCATAACTCTACATTAATCCCGCAGCTGTCGTGCGAGGGACAAGCTAAGGCACACTGGAGTAGCGGCGAAACGTTTTACAGGTCGGAACCCCTTACATGTTTAGTAAGAAAAAGGAAAAAGAAAGCCCCTGCATTGGGGAGGGCGGGGGTTATATCGATTACGCGCCGCGAGCATAGCACGTCAAAAACGTACAAGTGTTTACTTTTGTTGATTGTTATTTCAGGTACTTGCAAAGTGTCAAGTTTGATGTGGACGCTGGTAAACCGGCTCTTGAATTCCGAGCAGACGGTACTCTGCGCGCTGTTGAATTGTTCATTCTCAATTTACAGCCGGCAGCCGTGGCTTTCTCCAACAAAGATCTTCATTGGGAACACGTAATTTTAAGTTCCTAATTAACCGCTATCTCTACTGAAGACTCGTTAAAATTTACCAGTTTCTTCAGGGAGCCAAGATGGTCAAATTAACTTTATACCAAAAAGATTCAGAATTTTGATTTTCAGCTCTAAGCAACAACGATCTGGCAATGCCGCTTTTATTAGAAGTAGCAGCAGACGAAACCAGCCATTGTTGTTCAGTTATTGTTACTTCTTCCATTCGCTTTATATGAAGATGTTGTGAAGTTATAATTAAATGAGTTGAGGATAAAAACTGAGACTAACTTTACTTCATCATCAGAGCCCGAAGAAAGAGAAATAATTGGATTTTCTTGTAGATTGGTCTTTGGCAGTCATGGAGGAAGGATGGCCTTGAGATAAAAGATATCGTTTGGCCTGGTTATAGTCACGTTCCTCCACAAGGAGTACCTGAAAAGTTTCATTTGAAAATTGCTTTTCTGGAAGAACCACCGTTTGTTAATCTGGCACCTCCAGATCCAGTCACGGGGAAATGTCCCGTAAGTCACGGCGTCCTCTGCCGAGTAGGGAACCACGGGTAATTTCGTTGCTTGTTTTTTTCTTAAACCAATATATCTGATAAATTTTTTATATCTTTTCCATCTTATGATAAATGTGGAAGCTCCAGTGATGAAGCGGCGAGTCAGAATTCCAGTCGGTTCCAGTGCTGCTCTGGTTTCTGCATTGATCTGCTGCACAAATTCGCTGAAGATTTAGGTTTTACGTACGACCTAACTCGTGTGGACGATCCCAAATGGGGTGTGCTCTCGGTAAGTGTACAAGCAGCCAATTATGTTAATTAATTTATATTATATTATATTATATTACATATTGAATAGTATAAACAAGAGATGGAAATCTATATTGTAATATAGCATCTATATAGTTAATATACACTGGATAATACTGATAACACAGCTCGGTATGTATACAAACAACCGGTTGCCCATTAACTTAATTGAATTATTGGTTATGTACATATTACTCATCTACTTATTGCCAATCTTTGCAAACAACAACACAAAAGAACGGCAAATGGAACGGATTAATGGGTGCACTGGCTAACCGCAAAGTGGATATGGTGATGACATCGCTAACGGTGAACTCTGAACGAGAACTCGTGGCCGACTTCACTATCCCTTTTATGGAGACTGGAATAGCCATTCTGGTAGCCAAACGTACGGGTATCATCTCACCGACAGCATTTCTGGGTAACGTCTCATAAAGAGCACCGCTCCGCCGGTTACGTATTCATGTTAATTGGTATAAATGATAGAGCCATTTGACACGCCTTCATGGTTACTGGTCGGAGTTGTTGCTATACAGGCGGCCGCCTTCTCCATCTTCATGTTTGAGTGGTTGTCGCCGTCTGGCTACAACATGCAGGTTGTCACCGACATTTATTCCATCGCTCTTTTTCCCGTGAATCTAGAAACTTTCAACTTCGACCAGAATTGGGAAACATATACAAAATAAGAATCCCGGTTTCGTTCCGTTTTTACAGTTAACTCCACCATCGAACCAGAGGTTCTCGCTCTTTCGGACCTACTGGCTCGTCTGGGCCATTCTCTTTCAAGCTTCCGTCAATGTGGATTGTCCCAAAGGATTCACATCAAGGTATTTTTCACAACGCCAGTTTTACCCCGCTGTCTTCAATGTAGTCCATTTAGTTACAATTTAAATAATGAACATCTATTGTGTCGTTGTCGTTGAATTCCTTACCAAAAGCCTTTACGAAAACTAGCAGTTAACTTTAAAACGTCAAGATGCTAATTACAGTAATGAGGAATGTAATAACAAAATTACATTTTTTCTGTCATTTCTTCGATAACTTGAAGACATCGATTTTAGTGCAGTGCAGAACTTTACATAAAAGGTGAAAGCCTATATAAAGCGCTGCGGGGCTAAAAGACTCTACTAGTCTATAAACACGTCTTCTCCTTTGTTTGCAGATTTATGGCCAATATCTGGGCTTCATTTGCAGTTGTATTCCTGGCCATTTACACGGCTAACCTGGCCGCTTTTATGATTACCCGCGAAGAGTATTTCGATTTCACGGGCGTCGATGATCCGCGGGTAAAGATGATGTCGAGATTACGCACGCGTTCAGAACATGGGAGTTTGATTAAACAATACTGTACATGATGAAACAAGTATACTAAGCACAATACAAGTACGGGGTGTACCTAGTCTGTCTATCAGTTAGCTGCTGGAAGCTATCTTTCCATCTATCCCGTCTATCTATCTAACTGTCTATCAGACTACCTGTCTGTTTATCTATCTATCTATCGATCTGTCTGTCTGAATGTCAATCTGTCTATCTATTTATCCCATTTGTCTATCTATCTATCTATCTATCTGTCTGTCTATCCGTCTATCTGTCTGTCTATCTATCTATCCATCTATCTGTCTACCTATCTATCTATCTTTCTATCTGTCTATCTATCTGTCTATCTATCTATATATCTATCTGTCTATCTATCTATCTATCTATCTTCTGTATCTGTCTGTCTATCTATCTATGTATCGATCTGCCTTTCTGTCTGTCTATCTATCTATCTGTCTATCTATCGTATCTATCTGTCTGTCTACCAATCTAGCGATCTGTCAATCTGTCTCTCTATCTATCCATCTATTAATTACTGAATTTACAGTTTAGAACTTAAACGTTGTGAAGCCAAAATCTAATTAACGTTATCATTTATTTTCTGCGAAAAGTTAGAATCAAATATGAGCACTTCTTAAGTAATGTTAATTTTTCTAAGTGAAAGTCATCAAACATACTAACTTAGTTGACTCGCATGTATTGTTGCTATTTGTTACTGTACTTCTCAAAGAACGGAACACCAATTACAAGTTGAACACTGTGCGCTTCATTTCCAGTTAATAAGCCCGACCAATAACTTCCCGCCGCTGAGGTTTGGCACCGTGCTCAATACCCACACCGAATCGACCATCAGGAAGTACTACCCCGACATGTTTGTCCACATGAAGAATTACAACAGAAGTAGCATACGCGAAGGAATCGATGCCGTCAAACGGGGGTAATTTACTATTCCCAGATCCTCCATAAAACGACGTAATTTTTCCCCATAAATTGAGCCATTCGGCTGTAATGAAGTATACTCAATGTTGACAAAGAGTTCGTTATCTTAACTACGAGACCGATGCCCCATGTGAATTTTCAAAAAGAAAGAGTTGGTATAGAAGCTGAGCAAATAGCTCTCAGTGTGATTACATAATGAATGTTCTTGATGAATTACTTAAGGGAAAGTAAACATTATGTTAAAGGGATCTGGACGCTTTCTTATACGACGGTGCCGTTCTGGATTATTTGGTGTCGCAAGATGAAGAATGCCGATTGCTCACTGTCGGCTCCTGGTATGCCATGACTGGGTACGCGATTGCTTTCCCCAGAAACTCCAAGCATCTTCATTCGTTTAACGAAAAACTACTCGACTACAGAGAAAACGGTAACAACTGTATATCCACATGTCATCCAAGGACGATATAACCTAACTGACCTTTAAAACAATTTACTATAATAATAGTGAATTATAATAAGTTAATATAAGTTAGATTATATTATGATATCCACTTTGATCTGAAGCCTTAACTGTAGTCGGGATGTAGCCGTGTTAGAATACATGGCACCGCCGCTTCGTGGGATTTAGCCACTCGTGAAAACGAGCATTTTTCAGTTTGATTGATTTTTTTTTGTACAGAATACTGCGATTACTTAGATGATAGATAGATAGATAGACAGACAAACAGATAGATAGATAGATAGGATAGAAAGGATAGATAGGATAGATATTTAGATAGGTAGATATATAGACAGGTAGATAGATAGACAGGTAAATAGATAGATAGGATAGGATAGATAGGATAGAAAGGATAGACAAGATAGATATGATAGATAGATAGATACATAGATAGATAGTCAGAATACATAGGATAGAAAGGATAGATAGGGTAGATAGGATAGATATTTAGATAGGTAGATAGATAGATAGGTAGACAGATAGACAGATAGATGAATAGATAGTGGGTAGGTAGGTAGATAGATAGATAGATATATAGGTAGGTATATAGATATATAGATGGGTAGATAGGCAGATAGTTAGATACATAAATAGATAGATAGGTAAATAGATTGACAAGTATATTTCACTTAAGATCTAATATGATCATTTGGTGAATGAATAAAACTGTACTGAACTTGACATGTTCAGTCGGAATGTCTATAGTCGATATGCATTTTGTTGTTCACACAAGGCGACTTGGAAAGACTGCGCCGTTTCTGGCTGACGGGAATCTGCAAACCCTACAAGCAGGAGCGCCAATCATCAGAACCGCTAGCCACGGAACAATTCCTGTCGGCATTTCTACTCCTTCTTTCCGGCATTGGTTTGGCCGTTATACTTTTGGCCATGGAGCATGTCTACTTCAGCTACATTCGGTCCCACTTAGCTAAAACCAGCGCCGGAAACGTTTGCGCCTTGGTTTCTATTGTGAGTTGACTTTTACACTTAATTTAATCACATAACTGATACTTAAACTGTCTGATAAACGTAAAGATAAGCAGAGAATGAAATTATCCCAACTAATTTGTCGGCGTGTAAAAATAGAACATGGGCAAATCGTTAACTTTCCGAGACGCCGTTTTCGAGACCCAGGACCGGTTGCGACATCACCGTTGCCGTGATTCCATATGCAACTTGCATCTGCGCAGACTGCGGATCCAACTGGATTCGGCCAGAGCTAAGCTCTCGTACTTGGAACAGAAACTGGAAGCTTCGCGGAAAAAGTATATTTCAAGTAACTCGGTTTCAGTGCAAGTGACCCGGCATAATGGAATGTAATGTCACACCCTGTAGCCTTTCGGTGACGCCCGGAGTTAACCAGATCAGTGCCAGCAACCAGAACCAACTGGTTCTCTACTCGCAGATTCTCAGGTAAAATACAAACCTTAATTAGAACTTGCATAAATCATTAATTTAAATGTAATTGACAATATTATGAATGTAAACAAACAGAAATAATCCCAGAATCCCTGATTGCTAAAGAGATGGAAGGGACCAGAGATCGTGAAATAACTATAAGAGCTGAAACTAGGGTCTGCATTTATTTTCTCCTGAATTATTTATCTTGGCTCTCAGAAGAAAGCAAGGCCATTGATCCCCCCGCCTGTTTTTCTGTTTATTTATTTATTTATTTTTCTGTTTTAGAACGACGCCGGAGAGCGAAGTTCACGAAATGGAAACAGTCCTGTGAAGAAGAAGAAGAAAAAGAAGAAGACGATTCCCATTGAAATTTATTCATCATCTATACATGTAAAAGAGTTTGTGATTCGACATGTCGTGTTGTGTTTTGACATATATTGCAAGTTGATATATATATATCTAGATGGAAAATATCTAAATACAATGTTGGACAGAGTAGGTCGATATGAAAAACAACCAGTTGGCAATTCATTGAACAAAACTGTACGGCGAAACTATCGCGTAGTGTTTTTGATATTCAGCCGTAATACACAACAGCATCGATGCGTGATTAATGTGTGCACGAAATGCAGACAGGCGGAGCCCGTGTATAATAGCAAAACACATTTGCGAAGGCAGCCTGGCGGAAAAATGAAAATAATGAATTAATTAACTGACTAATAACCTTCAAGGCCTCTGTTTTCGCCTCGACTGTATAAAAAGCCGTCACGTGGCTGCAGTATGGATTCTCGTGTATAAAAATCACCAGCGTCATTGTGACGGTGCAGTTACAATCCAAGTGGTTTGTCTGCATCCATAGGTAAGTCTTGTCACATCTTTATGTCCCCGACTTGGGAAAACAGAAATACCCTTTGCCCGACTCTTTCGTTCGTCATACAGTGTGGCATAGAGAATGCCCGAGACGATGATGCTGGAAAGACCGGAGGAGGAGAGCCGCGATTTCCTGTCTTCCCCGAGAGGTACGATATTTCCAATTGCGCTGGAAAGAAACAGTGTAGAATGTGGCATTAAACTTTATAACAGTGTAACATTCTGAGGGATTCTATAGGTTTCGTAAGCGATCCAATCACGGATAGCATATTGCTGAATATCTACTAGGAATGTTTATACTATGCAAAGTTATATCAATACAGAAACTGATTACCTGACTTAAAATTTATGGAATAAAAACCTAGCTATATGAAGTCGCATCGAGTTTTTTAGTGCTACGATCTACCTATCTAGATAGATAGATAGATAATTAGATACGGAATTCCCTAGATAGATAGATACGGAGGAAAAGATAGACCAACTTGATAACCTAGTAGCTCCTGTGATTCATATCATGTCTAGTAAAATGTGACATTATAAAGATTATCTCTTACTGAAATTAACTGTTTTATGTCTAGTATGTTGTTATGCCAATTGTACACATAGATATGACATGCTCACTGTCGTGTTTACAGTGATATGTAATACGCGTGCATTATTAGCGTCACTGAGATTTTTCTTGTTAATAACTGAGTGTTTATCAATGAAAATAATCAGAACGGTTAATATAGAACTTGCTTCTCCTGTACACAGATTTGAAACTTCCAACAAAAGAACTGAATTTGCAGTCGCAGATACACTAGATAGATAGACAGATAGATAGATATGAAGGTAGGTAGATAGATAAATAGATAGATAGATAGGATAGATAGCAAGATAAATAGATAGACCGATAGACAGATATATAGATAGATAGATGGATAGATAGAAGAGAGATAGATAGATAGATAGTTAGACAGACAGAAAGATAGATAGATAGATAAATAGATAGAGATATAAAGAGATAGATAGAAAAATAGATCGATAGATAGATAAACAGATAGATAGACAAGACAGATAGTTGGACAGACGGATATGTAGAGAGACAGAAAGATACACAGAGGGAAACAGATCGATAGATAGATAGATCCAATAGCTAGATAGATCGACACCTTGATAGATTGACAGATAGATAGATTAAATAGATAGACAGACAGATTAATAGATATATTTGAAGGTAGGTAGAGAGATAAATGGATGAATAGATAAATAGAGAAACGGTCAGACAAACAAACAGATAAATAGATAGATAGATAGTTACTCGTTTGTTTAATCCGCTGAATATTACTTGATTATGGAAAACGACAAGAAAGGACGTCTTTTGCGAATCAAAACATAAACCGGTATAAAGACGGCGTACGTATAGCGTATGTATTCCAAGTATGCCATATAGGCACAGCAACAGGCCGGACGACAACCGATATTTGCATTCGAAACGCGATTTCTCAATTTTCCTCTTCTGTGCGCTAATAACTTTCTCTTTTTTTTCAAGGCAAGAAACCATTCAAGTATTATTAATAAAGATTAGCCTATAATACAGTTACAGACCCATAATATACTTTCGTATGTAACATTCCTTGTTACCAGGTTTAAAAGGTAAGCACAGCAGCTAAAGTACATCTGTTAAATAGTATCTGTAAAGACAGCGGAGTTTTGCATTACTCAGCTGTCGCCTGCTTAAGACGCTTATATAACGGACGGGGATTGCTTTCAGCTAATGAGGTGCTCACTAAAAGTGAACCGAATCCATTGTTTTAAACGTGCTGGTTCTATCCGTTCAATAAACGCGAACGAGACTTTAGGTTTTGTTAAAGTTTCAGATGCTTTACCAACTTCATACCAACTTACCATCATTATGATGATTAAACACTTCATTCTAGTATCATCGAATCCCTTCTATTGGATCAATTGCAGACCATGGACAAGGAAAGAAGCGCAAAGGTATTCAGTACCACTTACGGAGGACTTGCACCAAAAAACTACTCTTCCGTCGGCTTCCGTTCCTACAGTGGGTGCCAACGTATAATCTACACGCACTGCTGTACGACTTCGTAGCTGGAATCACCGTGGGTCTTACCTGCATACCTCAGGGTATCGCGTACGCCTCCGTTGCAGGGCTACCACTTCATGCAAGTCTTATAGTTTCTCCTAGTATCTCTTACTTGACCTATGTCAAGTTAGCAGTACGACTAGCTACGTTATGCTACCATGTAGCAAAAGATACAACTCGTATGTATAACTAAGCTAGATCCTGCTTATGTAAATAGACGGTTATATCTTTAGTAAGTTATGGTTTCCTCCTCGTATCTCTTGCTTTAATAGCATCATACTTTTATAGCTAAAGGGATATAAGTCATACGTATATACGTTATTACTTAAGCTAGGTCCAGATGATAAGACTATCCTTCTCATGTAAGAAGACAGTTATAGTTAAGAGTGTAACAAATCTCGAGGTTGACAGACTGTGCCACTTGGTGTAACAAATAACTTGCTTGGCAGTACGGGTTATACTCGGCTTTCATGGGTCCCTTCGTGTACATCTTACTGGGGACAACCAAGGAGATTTCTGTGGGACCAACAGCCATAATGTCGCTAATGACTCACGAGTACTCGCATAACGGCGGCACCGAATACGCGGTTCTCTTGGCTTTCCTCACTGGCCTCATTGAATTAGCTGCTGGTTTTCTTAACCTCGGTAACACATCGACTGATTTCATCCTGCATTCTGTTATCTGATTCCAAAATCTATTTCTGACTTGCACCGATTATACCAGTGAATTTTGAAACTTGACATTTCTGACGTTTTTGGGTGAAATTTTTGGCAGGATTTTTAGTGGATTTCATATCGGCGCCGGTCATTTCAGGCTTCTGTTCGGCAGCAGCCATCACCGTAGCTTCCACCCAAGCCAAAGGTCTTTTCGGTCTCAAGTTCGAAGGATCCTCTTTTGTTGAAATATGGGCCGGCGTCTTTAGCAACATCACCAAGACTCATCCGTGGGACGCTGCTCTAGGCTTTGGCGCCATTATCCTTCTTCTCCTAATGAAAGTATGGAGCTATCAATCGAGGGTCTGGTCAAGAGATTGTCTTATTCATTCTCATCTGAAACGACAGAAAATGACTGGTTTAAGAGACAGCTGCTTATCGAAACGCTTGACCTTCCTCAAAAACCAATACGTCCACAAAACCCTCTGGTTTCTGGCCACGAGTCGTAACGCCATTGCTGTGATCATTGGATGCGTGGCTGCGTACCTTCTCGACCAGAATGGACAAAAGCCGTTCACCCTTACAGGTATCTCTGCTTCTCACTATCGAGCATACAAAGGCAAAACATTGAAAGACTAGTGCAAGTCTAGTTTAAGTATAACTGCAACTCGTTAATCACTTCATTAAGCGGGAGAAAAACGCTGTCATCATTTAAACATAAGAGGGCAGTTTGGCCTACATGGTTAAAAAATTTTCGACAGGCAAACTGAAACCCGGACTACCTTCCTTCGAGGTCCCTCCGTTCTGGATAGAGCGAAACGACACGGCGACAAACAGTATCGTTCAACTAGATTTCGGCTCCATTTGTCAGGAATTGGGCGCAGGCCTAGGACTGATCCCGCTTGTGGCTATACTGGAGCAAGTAGCCATCGCCAAGGCATTTTGTGAGATCAACAAGCCAGTTACATGAATTTACACTAGATGGTATCGCTTACTCAGTCTGGAGCAAAAAGACAGGGCGCCAAAAATGGCGGCATTGTCATGGAATTTTTCTCAGTTTTAAGATTTTATTTTGGCCAAACTATCAAGCCGATTTCAATGAAAATCTGCAAGTCTATTAAGTATTACTAGTTCTACGCTTGTGAATTTTTACGCTAATCTATCTTTGAAACCGTGGGAGTAATAAGCAATCAATTATCCCCAGCTTTTTATCATACAAGTGTTAGCCTTCGCCTGTATTAATGAATGATGATTGTTATAATCTTTCTTGCGTGTACAGCGGCCGGTAAACGGACGGACGCAACGCAGGAAATGATCGCCCTTGGAGTCGGCAATATGGTGGGATCTTTTTTCGGATCAATGCCCGTTTCAGCCTCGTTCGGTCGCAGCTCCGTGCAGTCCTTTAGTGGGGCACAGACTCCGCTGACTAACTTATTCGTTGGTATACACCAATACATTAAATATTAAGCGTATGATATATGCGATCGCTTCACCCAAATAAGCTTTCATTGACTGGCTTAAACTGGTTATCTCCGGTTGCGCAAGACAATCTCAGGGACACAAGTGTATGTCACTTTCTCGCACAGTTTGTCAACCACTTGTCATATAACTGTGTAAACGGCTTTACTTCCGAATTACTTATACTGTAAAGCTAATACTAGACTGTAAACTATGGTTCAGCTTAACGGTCTTTTTCTTTTTTTTCGGATGATTCAAAGGGACTGTTGTCCTTCTGGCGCTGGGTTTTCTGATGCCGGCATTTTCGTATATTCCGAAGGCTATCCTGGCCGCGGTGATCATAACATCGGTCATCTTCATGGTGGAGTACGAAGAAATCAAACCAATGTGGAAGACACGACGTAACTCAATTACTTAGAAATCTTCTTTAAAAGTATAGTTTTCATAATCTCTATTCAACAGGATGGGAGCTGTTCCCATTTACATCAACGTTTCTGCTTTGCTTGTTTCTAAACATGGAATACGGCATCTTGATTGGTGCCGGCATCCATCTAGTTATGCTTACATACGAATCCAGCAAAGTGAAAATCAGTCAGTACCAGGTAAACCACAACATTTCCTATTAAATGACCGATCGTTTCATATCCAAGACTGTTTGACAGGATTTGCCGGATACGATTCGTGTTAAACCCAATAAAAGTTTATATTTCGTCGGTATCGAGAGATTCCGCAACGCGCTACAAAAGGTGAAACCCCAGTCCGCAGTCCTGGTCGACCTGGAGAAAGTTGACCAGATCGACTATTCAGGGTTCAGGGTATAATCAAACAATTCAAATTTCTAAACTCTATATGCACTAAGACTGTTTAATAACCTGAGCTTATTGTTTCCAGGTGATGAAATCCCTGGTTGGTGAATTCTATAAAAGGAAGGTGAATGTCTACTTCACTAATGTCAATGAAGCAGTTAAGGAACCCCTTGCGGCCATTATACCCAAAAACCAACTGAAATTCCACAACGATACGAGCTAATAAGCGACGTGCAGGAGATTACGTAATAACTAACAGATGTAAAACGATACGTATAAAGTAAACTGTTCCATAAAGTTCACTGAATCGTCAACTATTGCGAGCACGCAGTGGTCACGTGACGCTGAAACCTTATAACGAATGTTGTGATGCAGTTTCCCATTGCCATACAGCAGCAGTAACACGGTTTTCTTATGCTGCGCCCGTTACGTAATAACCAGTATCGAATATATAGGTTTGACATTCCTGTTTGTTTGTCTTCTTGATATGCTTCTACGCGGAAGATATATTGAATACTGCGGACTAATTAGACTATTCACTCACATATTCCGACCGCAAGACTGTAATTCGGCAGATAAGAAACAGGTTTCGGCTTTTATTTAAAAAACTGGTTTCGACTGCAGACCCGAAAACGGTGAAACTGGGGGAAACACAAAGTGACGTTTGGAGAATAGATTCCCCCCCCCTTTTCTATACAAAAATATCACACGTCCTAGACACAATACGATTAGAAAGTCTGGTAAAACGTCAACACGAGATCAAAGTTTAAAGTTAAGCTCCGTTGGGTTAACCGCGTCTAGGGACAGGACGCGTGATATCAGTACAGCAACAAGTCCCATCTTAATCAAGTACAGCAGACAGCACGGATGTACTTTGAAAACGGGGTTATCATCTGTAAAGTGAAGCTATTTTTTAAGCACAGGTATTACCCTGCTATCGTTTATACAATAAAAACGATACAGGTAACAATGAGACTGTCGTGATTGCGGGCGCCATTTTTTTTTCAAAGAGAAATCTTTGTTTTAAGATGCAGTTGCACGTGTCGAACCAACATCTTCGCATGGATTTCTACACTAATCGAATCGTTGTTTTAACCTTGTTCCTGATGACGGTGGCTTACGGAGTTAATCTGTTAAGACAAGAGTTTATAAATGTAACGCATTAGTGGTTTTAAACATGTTGCAGGATATTGCTTTATTTCGTTATCTACACATGAGATGCACAGTAGAAAGGGACGGTCTGGTCGTGTGTTTTTTTTTCGGTTTTCCTTCCTCTCTTTTTTATGACGCCGTGTTTCACCCAGTCAGTGCCTGGTACACAAGTGCACAAGTCAAATTAGTTCTGCCTTGTGGGAACATTCTCCTCTCTCTGCTCTTCTTTTCCGTCGAGATTCCTTTTGTGTTCTTGGCGGGGAAGACGCATGTGAACCGTGCTAACGGCAACATACACACACACTACGCTCTGTGTATTTAGTCCACGTGGCGCTTTCTTTGGGAAAACGTCGGTCTTCATGGTGTCCCCAGCGGTCGCTAAAGATTCCCAACGATGGAGAAAAACTCAAATAAAGTATCCGATACTACGCACACTGATGGAACTCGCATAACGTTGACAGAGGAAGCTTGCCGTGAGTATTGTTTTTCTCCCCTCTGGATGGGTTCTCTGTTTAGTTTGTTTATTGTCTGTTTGTTGTGATTTTGAAAAAGCTGTAGATGGCACTGTTTGATTGGTCTAGCGGTACCGAGGTGGCGTTAGCGAAATAAAAGCACTTCGAAACTCTATTCTCGCAATAACAGGAATCTAATCTCTTGTCTCATTCTTTGTGCTTTTCACCCAGCAGCTTCGAAAACGGCTACTGTAGAAGATGCTTTCATCAGCAGCATTCGGCATCGTGAGCGGCGGGCCAACTTTCCCAACCAACCGTTCTTCCGAAAAGTTGCCAAAAAACTATGCAAAGGACAACACGTGAAGCGGAGATTGCCGTTCCTCAGTTGGCTGCCAAAGTATAAATTCCAGTGGGCTTTGTATGATTTCATCGCTGGGTTGGCTGTGGCGTTAACGGCCATTCCCCAAGGCATCGCTTATGCGGCCGTCGCGGGACTGCCGCTCGAGGTAAAGTTTCTGTGCAGACTGTTTTAGTGTCCTAAGGAATAAAATGGATGCTCTTGTATTGCAGCACGGTCTGTATTCGGCATTTATGGGACCCTTTGTGTACGCGCTTTTTGGATCAGTTCGTCAGATAACCATAGGACCCACAATCGTGACTTCAGTGATGACACGGACGTACAGTGATAAAGGGGGAGTCCTGTATGCGGTTATGCTAGCGTTTTTCACTGGCAGTATCATCGTTGGAGCCGGGTTCCTAAATCTGGGTAAACGAGATTCACAACTGACTTTTCTGTGGTAACCACAACATCGCTAATGTTTCCGCAGGCTTCTTGATCGAGTTCATCTCGGGCCCCGTAATCAGTGGCTTCTGCTCTGCTGCCGCTGTTATGGTGTCGATTGTCCAAATGAAAACCTTGCTGGGACTGAAATTCAAAGGATCCTCAGTCACCGAAGTGATACACGGTATATTCACACATATCGGGCAGACCAAAATGTGGGACTGTGTTCTCGGAGTCTGCTGCATCGTTATGCTTCTGTTTTTGAAGGTAGCTGTTTTTGCTGCAATGACGGTTGCAATTTGTTTAACCAAGACACATCTGTTTCGTCGCCTAGAATTTAACGGTGCTTCAGAAGAAGCTTCGGAATACTTCGTGTTTCCGAAGTCCTTTTGTCGACAAACTGCTGTGGTTCCTTTCCGTCAGTCGCAACGCCCTGGTTGTCATGTTCTGCTGCTTTCTAGCCTACTGCTGTGAGCAAAATGGACAACGGCCCTTTACTTTGACAGGTAATAATAGTGCAACACTTGGTTCCGACAAGGATCTTTTTGTTTGGTATTGAATCCTCTTGTCATTGACAGGACATGTCAAAGCGGGCCTGCCAACGTTTCAGCTTCCGTGGACCATTTCGTCAGTACTGACAGACGATGACCAGCTAACCAGTGGAAACTCTTCCGTGTTGAACACCACGGATCCCTCTGTCAGTGTTGCTACGATCGGCTCGGATATTGGCGCTGGATTGATTCTGGTTCCTCTCATTGCCATCCTGGAGCAAGTGGCTATTGCCAAGGCTTTTAGTGAGTATTATCGATATACTAAAACAAACGGGCTCTTTTCCAGTAGCGTCACGTACTTTTCAGTTAATCATTCAAATGAACAGTTATGTGAAATTTGGTGATAATTACAAGTTTGATTCGATTAGGCGCTGGAAAAAGGACTGACTGTACTCAGGAAATGATTGCTCTCGGTCTTGGAACTTTGCTGGGATCTTTTGTGGGCGCCATGCCCATCACAGCGTCTTTCAGTCGAAGTTCAGTACAGTCTTCGAGCAAGGCCAAAACTCCTTTCGCTAATTTCTTTAATGGTACGTATTGTAGGTACTCAAATTTCCCGCTTTTATTTGTGTTACAAGGCAACGACCCAAGTTTTGGAACATTGCAAGAGTGGAAATAGGCCAGTTGTACTTCGCCAGATGGCGTCTGTACCGTTAAGCAGCTCAAACTAGATGATCGTTGGATTGCTGTATGAATATGTAAATAGTACCTTTACTGAAGGCCGCTTCTTTTCTTGCAGGATGTGTGATATTACTGGCGCTGGGATTTCTGATGCCTGCGATGTCTTACATTCCTCGACCTGTTTTGGCGTCCGTCATTATAACTGCCGTCTTTTCCATGATAGAATATGAGGAAATTATGCCTATGTGGAGAGGGAGACGTACGTTGTTTTTATCTCATATTCCAAATCAAGATTTTTAAAAAAATACCCCAAACCCAAGTTACAAGTTGTCTGTATAAACTTTACAGGTATTGAATTGGTTCCTTTCCTGGCTACCTTCTTCTGCTGTTTGTTTATCAACATGGAGTACGGAATCCTCGTAGGAGCCGGAATTCACTTGCTGATTTTTACCTACAAAGCCAGCACACCGAAATCAAGAGTTCTCCGGATTCCGGTAAATTATGTTAATAGA
>JAIQCU010001073.1:0-28321 GCA_022114935.1 Leptestheria dahalacensis | reverse complement strand
GGAGTTTTGCAGCTTTCGACTGTCTAATGACACCCCAAGCCCAGATAGAAGCCGCAAACTTTTCCATGGAAAAAGATTGAACAGCCCGATAAGACACACACCAGTATACACCTTCATTAAATCCACACTCGTTTCCCCCCCTCTCTCAACGATAAGCCCTGCTCACGCTCAATGACCCAGTGCAAACCCGGGTTCGCTACTCACTGCAACCCGTGGCCGCAATCCGGCGTAACATGAGCTTCCTTCCTTTGAGACTGCATACCCTTGTCGCCCACAAACACTCTCCACCTCAAGAAAAGGCGACCAACTGACTCTTGAGACACCAAAACCGCAAGTGATTTCAATCGCTACCTGAGGTTCCCCTTTGTGAAACTAGAGAACCTCGGACATACTATACTCCCTCATCCCTAGTTATAAGCGGGTTTTCTCAAGAAACCCGGAGGATGGAATGCTTAGTTAGAACCTCCCCGATGCAAAATCTAGGAAGTCGGCGATGTACTGAATCAAGCACTTGTCAGACTGCTGCTACTGCTGGTTAAGACACTGAATACTTCTGGTACAAACAAGATTATACAAATCGGTATACTGGTATCTCCTGAATACCAATGAATATAACAGATTCCAGCATGCTGAACCATCATCTGAACGCGGTATTTCAGCATGCTAAATACCTCCGCGACGATTATGTTTTCTCATGCGCTACGGGAAAGCGATACCCAAAATGTACAACGTCGACATGCCAGTGTGAAACAAGGGCAAAACATGGGGGACATCAAGTGTCCTCCTCCCTCTCCGTCGAAATAGTAAAAAAATAAGGGAATCCTTATTCTAGCTGTGTGAGAAAACCGAAGGAAAAAGAGAAGAAGGATCACTTGGAGAAGGACTTGAAAGAGCGGCCGAAGATAAAATGGACGAAAAGTGAACGCGGAAGAGTGATCCGCATGGTCGCCGGACCACAACAAGTATATGTGCAAGAACCCCGAGCTTCCAAGAAATACCAAAAAAAAAAAATTGAAAAATAACACCCGACTCGTAGGGGGAAAAAAAAAGACTCGATTTATAGAAGAAAAAAAAACAATTTTCCCTTTTCTTTTCGTATAGCAACAACAACAAAGCACGCATTTGCGGTTGTCGCGTAAGATCCGGTCACATCAATTTCCCTTGTCTGGGGAAATCTCTCCCCAGAGCGATATCGATATCCATCTAAATATCGATTACCCCAAGATACTGATATCTTCAAACTAAACACCCGTGTTTCCATGGTAATACACATCATAGATTATCGATCTTAATAGGCAGTTAGCTCCAATATTACATTAACTGATTTAGCACAAATTGAGGTATTTTATAAAGTACCATTCGAAGTTTTAACGATACTTATTAATTATCGATATTTCTAGTAAGTACCGAAATAATGGTCAAGATAATTCATTTATAATGTCGGTGAAAATACTGACATATCGTGGTTTTTCTCTCGACTGGCATTCAAGGACATTAAAAAAACTTCAAATATTTGAAATATGTAAAAAAAAACATCAAATATTAAATTTTAAAAAAGGAGATAAAAGTTGGTAGTAAATAAGATGATTCTCAAGAAGAGAGGTGATAAAATCAACAACATTCCTCATCGAATGTCGTCAACTCTCTTGCTGCCAATGAAGAAGATATATCAATATCGCCTTTCTGGGAATCGGGGTTTGGCTCTGTTAATGTTTCGTATCAAACGGTTTTTACAAGCGTCGGCCAAGCCACCGATATGTAGACAGAAGCCCCCTGAAGGAAGCGCGCGGCTTAAGCTTCAACTTTCCCGTCTTTGTTGTCTGTAACCAGCAGCAGCTTGAAAAGTGATCCATGAGCAATTAAACTGCCTTTGAGGCTATTCAACAAAAAACCAAAGCAGCTCAATGTCCTTTTCTTCTCGGCGTTTCTTCTTTTCTTTCTTGCCCCCCCCCCTTCATTCTCTCTGTCTCTCTTTTTATTTCGTCCTTTCTTTTAAAGTCCGTCCCATACAAAACCGACTGGTATCCATTGACCAAGATTAGACTGAAGGTTTAACGCAGAAGAAGCTTAAAGAAAAGCCAAAATGACATTCGTCTAGGCCGTGAATATTACGTATCACCGGGGTCACGACCTGACTCGATACCTCCGGACTTGATTTCGGATGAACGAAACGAGTACCACAGCAAGGTATAGACCAGAGTACGAGAAAAGGGTTCTTGCTGGGTAAAAGTTGATCGCTTATGGCACCCGCGTTTTCAAAGATACAGCAGCCAAAAAAATACTGGGTATAGAATTGGTAGCCCTCTATGCACTGGTAAAGTTTCATTCAAATCGGGAAGTTAATATGGCCAAAATAAAATCCTAAAGTTTATGAATTATTATAATTCTTCACCGTTCATGACCCTTTTTTTTGGCTCTAGACTGTACTATGAGGTAGCCAGAACTAGGCAGCGTACGTACCGTTGCCGTTGACCTTGGGAATCTTCACATTCGGGTCTCAAATGTAAAGCCATCTTATCAAATGTAATTTAACAATGGTAACAGCGTAAAGTGAGTTAAAGAGTCAACTTCCCACTATACCTCCCAGGAAATCGTTTTTTGCCCCCCCAACAATAATCTGTCTTTCTTCTTGGCTTGTGTATCATCAGAGGATCTTGACTCGTGTTTTTTTTCCAATTTTTTTGCAGTTTGCCGTGTTACGTTTCATTCGGTTTTACCTGTGGCTGGCAGCCATCTCGACTTCCCTATGATTAGCGGTTACTGTTGACTGGCAACTTTGCGTGTTGCTGGAAAATTTGTCTGATACATTTCTTCTTGTTTTTCATTTTTTTTTCTAAACTCTCTCTGGTGTGCATATGTTCCCTGACGCTGTTGTTGCTGTCATTCTGGAAGTTTTCAGACTCTCTATGGCTATGATTATTACAATTATCAGTTTTTTCGTTTTCTGTTTGTAAAAAAAAAATGCCTTCTGGAATCGATTTTTTGTTTTACGGTCGTCTCAGTTGAAAAAGAAACGTACTTGGTGTTCTCATTCGATGCATATCTGATTGCTTTTTTCCTGACGTTTCCACGAGAGCTAGACGGTTTTTTTCCATTCAAATCCGTCTAAAAGTCAATCCTGTATTATAATTCTCAAGATATGTTTTTGTTACGTGTGAATGACTTGAGGGACCACCGGTTGAGGTTGGTGCACACAACTCGCGATAGGACGAAATCATCAGTAACCCGACGACTTTTACTGAATCTAATTATTCAAATGAAGCCCGTTTCTCCTAATGGGGAATTAAAGACTCATCAATAAAAATGTTGAAGATACTTTTTTTTGTAAACCGTATTTTTGTTGGTTTCATTTTTCTTTCTTAAAAAAAAGAGGTTTGAATTTCTTCGAAGTGAAAGAGCTGATGAATGATCCTTGTTCTAATTGTTTTGTTTTTCCTTCGTTTTTTTCCCCCTTTGCTCTCGACTTTCTTGTACGGAGCAAATGGGGCAAGTTAAGTTTTAATTTGAAGAAGATGGCTTTCTTGTGTCACTGGTACTCGAGTTCATTGCGATTGATGGCCGCCTGTATTGCCTGCTAAGAGTGGTCCATAAAAACAGGGCGGCAAAAACTAGAGCAAAACCGGACACAAATCTGAACGAGTTGCGATCCAAACGACATGCGAGAAGGGGGCAAAGAAAAAAAGGAAACCAGTAAAGTCAGGAACGGAGAATTCTACACAGTAGAAGAATCTCGCGAACAAAAGGGAGAAAACCAGAGTGAGAGTATAAAATAAGAAATAAAATAACAAGAAGAAGGAGGGATAGGAAAAAGTAGAAAACTTTATGGTCCGACGTAATTTTCATCCGTCTAACAAAACGGGGCGGGGAGGATCTGTTGCTGAGGGGAAAAACAAGTTCTCTCACGTGATGCGGGAGGAGAAGAGATTTCCTTTCAATCTTGCTTTTGTCGGTTGAGGTTAATATCGTGGCTGTGTGACACATGCAAAGTTCATGTCAAGGTCTTGTCCAGTCCTGAGTGACAGCTTCAAATGCAGTGCAGCCCCCTCTCTTCAAAAGTTCGGGGCGGTTTTACATCCAAAACCAGATTATACATATACACATATATACATATGCAGAAAACGCACACACGAACATGATTATCTCCTTCTTAACTCACGGTATCATTCTCTCTGGATAAGTAATCAAGGCCAGGAAGGCCAAGAAGAAAAAACCTACCGGCGAGCCTGCCTATACAACACACCACTGGCGCACCAAGATGGCAACGTGCAATTTGATCTTGGACCGTAGTGATCCAACAGCCAGCTGGACAATGATAACCCCTGTCAATTTTCTTGCTATGAATTTCCAACTAGCACGCATGTCCCTTCATAAACATGGTAGACTCGAGTGCGAGCGGGTGAAAGAGAGAGAGAGAGAGAGACAGAAGCAGCTCCTTTGTTCCAAAGATCAATGCCCCTAGGCTATTTATCCAGCTTGTTATGCACAAGTTTTCCCAGAAACTGACGCAAGCATTAGGAAGATGGCCATATAGTTTACTTACTGCTGCCCCTGTAGCTTTGCCCCCCCCCCCTTCCGCCCCGCAAATCGAACTCGACAATAGAACCATTTTTCAGTGTGCCGTACAGTCTAGAACAATAAAAAAGGGTTCTTGCTGGGGAAGAAGTTGATTGCTTATTGCTCCCACATTTTCAAAGCTATAACAGCCCAAAAAATAACGAGTCTAGACCTAGTCTTTCTGAATGCACTGGTAAAGTTTCGTAGTAATCGGTTTGTTAGTTTTGCCAAAATAAAATCCTAAAATTTGCTTAATACTATAATTCCCCACCATTCATGACCATCTTTTTTTAATACTTTAGACTGTACATTTTATTAACGGGGAAAAAAACCCCGGAGATTTCGAGAAAGAAGCACACAGTGATAGATGCCTTTGAGGGCCTGCTCCGAATCAAAAGGTTATCCTCAGAGGTCTCCTTACCAATCGACTATGAATAACGTTCTGAGTGTTTTAAGCATCGTCTATTTTGGTCGCCCAGAGTGCAATTGCAATGCGATACTTTCTATTCCCGACATTTATAAAAAAAACGTTTTGCTTACAGTCAGGAGGGAATTGAATCCAGTATAATCAACATGTTAATAGTGTCTATGATAGTTCGTTCTTTTTTTTAAATCCAGCGTTTGGTGGACTTAATATGAAAGGTGCGGTTTTGACTTACCTTTTCGCGGTATGAGTGATTTGAGCAGTAGGATAGCAGCTTCATCACAAGCCCACGCATGCATTTTGCGGTAGGAGTCACGTCCTTTCTCCGTAAGTTTGTCCCACGGTTTGGGTTTGGAGAGAAGTTCCGACACGGTGCCCTGTGACAGGCCCAGGACGAACTTGGCAAACAGACGCTGTCCGATGTTGTGAACCGACAACAGTTCGCGCACTCCTCGCGAGATCGCCAGCGTGTCGAGAGCCTGACTCGAGTAGCGTTCCATCGTGGCACGCAGCATCTCCTGAAGACGGGCCTCAAGAGGGTTACTCTTGGCCAGCAGAGACGTCAGACCCTCGGGAAGGGATACCAAGGATCCGAGGCCATCCTCTGGAGTGGTCCCCATGTAGCCCGGGTAGATGCCGCCGCGCGCCATGAACTCCTGCTGTAACCGGGCCAGGTGCGAGTCTTCCCAGCTAGGCCAGGCTGAGAGAGCCGCGTTGGTGTGATTCATGGCTGCTTCCCGGCTGGCGTTTTGAGCAACCTCCGAAGTCTCATTGGTCACATCATTAGGGGTGGCTGGACTGGCAGCACCCTGGATCCCGCTAGGAGTAGGGGATCTCCGCTCATTGAGTTGCTGCTGTTGTTGCTGTTGCTGCTGCTGCTGCTGATTGATTATCGATGCTTCCAGGGACCTCCTCCAGTGAATTAACATGTCCTCGTTGAAAAAGGGACCCAGGGAACCCAACCCCAGCGCAGGGTGGAAGACGGGAGGTAAATGGCGTGGCAGAAAGTGGGCAAACGGTGGAGGTCCTACCCCTGTGGGAAGATTAGCCGAAGCAGGCATCGTCGAAGACGGCATACCGGCAACTCCTCTCGATGGAGTCTGATTGGAAGACAACGGGGCCGGTACTGGAGATGCTGACCTGGAAGATGATGCGGATGGAGCGGAAGCCTCGTCGCATTGACCACCTGTTTGAATCTCCTCTGTTGAAGAAAGTCAATAGTTTTTCACCGGGTTGAATGATTTAATATAGAAAAATAAGTTTACCTGTAAATTCGTCGTTGGTTCCTTTGAGCGTTTTCTCTGGATTCTGATTCCGGTTAGAGATTTCAGAGTTGTTTTCTCTGTCGGTCAAGCTCTCAGGTTTGGCTGTCCCGTGAGAAACTTCCACCGACTTCAACAAGCTGTAAAAGAAAAAATCACCCGGAAATTGGTTAGTTGATAAAAACATGGCAGTCAGTAAAAATCTTGTCAACTGACCTAAGTTCCCTACGTATGTCCTGATAATCTTTTTGAGCTTCCAGCTGAGCCTCGAGGCGCTGGATATGCCGACTGCGAATCTCGAGCTCCTCTTCCAGGTGGGCCAGCTGACGCGCCGACGACTCCCGCAGCTGGGCGATGGTCGACTGTAATCTCTGAACGTCCTCGATTAGGTTCTGAACCTATGACAAGGCAGGGAGAAAAAAGAGAAAGGGGTTTAGATTTCCAGTACCTCTTTCTTTTCAAGGTGTTTTGATTTCAAGCAGCAGGAAAATCAATTGAACCAATTAGAATCTGTATAGGGGCGTTAAGCAGCGAGCCCAAAGTTTTGGAGCGCGGAAAATCAAATAAATAAAATGCCGGCGCGGGAAACATTCGTTACACTTTCACAAATTCAGTTTCCCTCTCTCAAATATTGGACTAGCTAATGAAAACGTTTTCGCTGGCAAAACTAATTGAAGCGCCGGCCAGGTATCAATTTGGACCGGGGGAGGGGGAGGGAGGGGGGAGGGGGGGAGGGTTTGTTTATTTTCTTTCACCACTTGAATGAACTCTGCAGCCGCGCTTCTCCGAGACCCTCTCTATCCATGAAACAAAGTTTTACCAAGTTGACGCAACAGACCACCAAAGCGAAATATCCCATTTTGTTATCACATCTACCAAAATTCCTTCACCCCCCCCCCTTTACTTTTAAATACTTCTTTTTAAAACTTTCAGTTTTTCTCACCGAACGTAAAGGAAACCTTGGGTGAGGACCCGCTTGACAAAGTCCGCTCAACTGTAGCGAATTTTCCCAAACATTAAGAAATTTACTGCCGTTCTCCATTAAACTGTGCAGTAAATTGTTGAAAATATTGTGAAACAACTAGCTTGTTTCAACGAGACAAAAAAAAAACGCACCAGGATAAATAAATATAAAAAAATTTTAGTAAAATAAAAATAGAAAGAAAGAGTAAGAAGGAGAGAAGAGAAAAAAAAAACCGTTTCACGGATAATTTATATTTGCAGCGTGTAGGTCCTTTTGGGTGTTGGGAGACACTCGATACTCTCGGTGGGGCATCCCTTGCAACAATAATAATCGCATCAGGGGGTTTCGGGCCAATTTCATTTCTACCCAAATTGTTTCTGATAAAAACACACATTCACCCAATGTATGCGTCACATGTAAATGTTTGATACAACAGCGCCGCCAGTAAATTGCACGTGTCAATATCGCGCGTCTTTCCCTCCCGTTCACCAAAACGCTGAAGTTTACCAACAAAATTGACACCTCAGATAAGTCTCACAGAAATTCCAAGTCAAAACCTTGTCAGAATGCGAATTAATTACTCTACATTGACCTCTCTAATGATTGTATATTAGGTGGCATCTTAAATTTAATCTGTCAAGATTTAAGTAGCTTGATATTCAATCAACTCGATGAATTGAATCGCATCAAATTACGTTAAAATGAAACTGGATTATTACTTATTATTAACTTAAGTCGCTTTTAGAGACGTTAACCCCATAAGCGCTTATGCAATAGAACAGGGTGAAGACTCGAATCGTTTTCAACACCTTTTCAACCCGGCGGAAAAAAACATTCAGACTCTCAAGTCAATTAAACCCAACTCTAAATTTTTCATAACAAGTCGAATCTTGTTTAGATCAAGTTATCTAAACAATTCTAAAAAATGATTGAATAACAAGGGCGGTTTGACCAATAGCCGCATCGTCCCAAGATTCCAAATAGACGACCGTCGCTATACTTCGCTGCTAAGTAAAAAAACAACCAAGGTGATACGACTAATAACGAATCCCGCTGACCTTGTTACATATACTGAGACCAAGCTCAACTTTGCTTGTTGATTAGATGGTGGCTAAGATACCTCTGCATTATAGCTGGGGCTGAACGTGCAAAGAGCGCTCGGTTTATAGTGTCCCTTCCGTGCTGATCACACGGAAGCAAAACTCGCAAGTCTTTTGTTTTCTTCCCTCTTCCCTTCGTTCCTTTCAGTGTAAGATGCTGGAGCCACAGCAGCAGAAGCAACAGCAACAGCAGCAGCAATAGTCCAGCAAGAAAGGGGCGCCGTGATATAATAAAGTCCTTTGTTATTATCCTATTATTGGGGCTCGATTTTCCAGTAGTGTAAGTTTTCATGGGGCAAGGCGCTGGAGAGAGAACAGCGCTATTTAAAGTGCTTTGCTTCCGAGCAATTAAACCATTTTTATGATTTGCCCACTAGTACAAAAGCCATGGGACGGGCGGCTATTATCAAATTTTTCCCCTCGATTATATGGCCTGATGCTCCTCCAACTCTCTATCTCTCTATCTCCCCTATTTTGATTCACTTCACTTTATTTTCTTTCCGAGTATTATTGTTTTTTTCCCTCTCTCTCCATTTTTTCCAGAGGTCTTCCAGCTGGGGCAATCGAAGAGAAAACTTACCACACAACTGGACAAAAAAAGAAGAAGGCTCCTTTTGGCGTTTTATTTCTGTTTGTCCATCTGTGGAGTGAAGCTTTCATCGGTGCAGAATCACACAATGCCTCTATACAACCGAAAACTCGAGTATTTCCAACAATGGCACATGCACAATCCAACCGCCTACAATAAAAACACAACACACACAAAAAAAAGCCACGACTATAGACGAATCAACCGGGAGGGGTAAAAAAAAGGTTCTAAACGTCCGAAACATTAAGTATTATTCTACATTTTTTATTATTATTATTCCGTCTCTCTTTCTGTTCGGAGTTCGCCTTTTTACTTGTTATTTTAATCTTTTCTCGGTTTTTCCCTCGCCATTTCTGGTCAATAATGGCTTGAGCTTCCGTTGGTTTGAAAATAAACCAGCTGGGTGAAAGCATATTTTTATTTTTTCCTAATTTGTTCTTTTGCTTGCGAGTCTTTAAACGTTTTTTGCCGGTTTTATTTTGTGTCCCTTTTTCTTGCTCTTTTAGCGGGACCCTGAAACAAAAGTGAGGAAACAATGGGTAGTAAATGTACGGTATGCTGCAAATACAAGCGCAGGGCCAATAGATTATTGCCGCGCCGCTATAAACGTGACTTAAGCCCGGTCACACTGTGTTCAAGTCCGCTTAGTTACGGATAATAATTCCCAGTTAGCATTTCACTACACGGCAAAACGCAGTTGCACATTTTGAAACTCCAAACCCACGAGGAGAGGGAGAAAGACGCTTAAAGTAAGATTGTATACACGGACGGGAAATAGATGAATATACGTTTTGGGATCTACATACTGAATATGCTCGTGTAAGTAGCTGTTTACGAACTGCCTTGTAGAACGAGTTGAAGTCTTCAATTGAGAAATAGTGGTTTTTCCAAAGCAAATCCCTTGATTTACGGCATTTTTTTTCTTTAGCCACGACGTCTCTCAGTTTCTCTCATTTCGTGATTTTACATCTTTGTTTTCTTCCGTCCTTTTTTCCCTCACTTTTTTAGTCTCGCACTCTTAGTTGCCTTCTTTTCGCGTTTCTTTTTATGTCTCCTACCCTTAACTACCAGTGATTCTTGTCTTTTTTTTATTTTTTATCTCGTGTTGTTTGTTTCTTATGGGACCCTATTACTTTCTTGGGATGCTCTATGTGGTGTTGCTCATATAAGATGACCATATGCAGAGCCATAATTCATGTGACATCGACTGGAAAGAAGGACAATTTATATTAAAAAGCTACTTATGCGCCAGAGTCATTCCAACTCACGCAATATACATTTGTCACTACGGCTTTGAGAAAAAAGTGTGCGAGAGAGAGAGGGCTATACTCTATACCAGCCAAAAGGGTGACTTGGGTTCTAGGGGGTTAGCGACTGTGAGTGAAAAAAGAAACCCAGAAGGGTATATCCTGCTTTGGGGGTTTTGGCACGGCGAGTCATCAGTCATAACAGTATGGGTGGCTTTCAATCTATATCGAGGATGACACTAGTTATTGCCATAGCTCGACAAACGACACTTTTGATGGTCTGCTTCCTGTATCAGTTCATACTATGATAACTGGCACAATTAAATCTCCCACCACCGGAGCAGGGAGTCCCTTTCTCATCTCACTTGTAAAGCAACAATTTAAATACCTTATGAAAGGCAAACGCACACTTCCGTCCTTTTATCGA
The DNA here is from genome assembly GCA_022114935.1 of Leptestheria dahalacensis. Taxonomy (NCBI): domain Eukaryota; kingdom Metazoa; phylum Arthropoda; class Branchiopoda; order Diplostraca; family Leptestheriidae; genus Leptestheria; species Leptestheria dahalacensis. The sequence continues at coordinate 17,754 of JAIQCU010001073.1, read as the reverse complement.
GTGTTATTTCGATCTCGGTGACGAGGGCTTCAATAGACCACTTGAAGGGAACATTCTCCAAGTCAAACAGAAACCACGTGGGCGTTTATTGCTTCTAAGTATGAGAGAGAGATAAAGCGGAGAGGGACCAATGAGGGAAACTGTGCGCTATATGTACCATGTAGGATTCTCGCTGACGTTTCTTTTTATGTACTTAACGTTATCACTGTCGGGTTATCAATTACGAAATTGGTGTCAATTGACACAAGCAGGGCGGTGCCGTGGAGAGATAAGGTCGTTGTTGGGGTTATGTTGGTGAGCGCCATAGTCAAGGTGTGAAAATTCGCTGCCAAATTCGGCACTTTGGTGTCATTTCCCCGCAGAACAACGCCTCGTCTCGTAAACTGTGAAAATAAAACTGTGGTTTGGGTACATTTTCAACGTCAACAGTAAACCCCCCACCCCCGGTCTATACGGGGCCCCTTTGACGATTGTGCATATACATATACATTTCTGTAGGACTGTTTGCACTCTCCATTACCGAGTAGCGTTGTAATGTGCATAGGGGAAAAGAGAAAACATTTGCCTCGACTATATCATCCGCACCCAAATCATAAATATGTGCTCTTGTTCTTTTCATTTTATGATTCTTTTTTGTTTGTTTGTTTGCTTGTTCCTCTGTTGACGACCATGCACGTTAAAAGGGGGTGGAAAAAAGACCGACGACGGTTTGAAAAAAAATGCCAATAGGGCTAACATTTTATATATACGCGGCCACACCCATGTGTACGTATAAAGAGTACTAAGAGCAATACGTAGATTAGATGCACGCGCTACTGACATATCGGCACCCACAAGGGAAACTAATTACATGCAAACTTCCTCTAAAGGTTATCCACTTTCACCTGGCCCACCGAGGAATCCCTCTCGCACCCTCCCCGCCCCCCTTTTCGCTATACAACAGATTACGAAGCACCGCATAATCTCGAAAAATCAATATCGTTCTTGTTTTCCGTTTCATATGCCAATGAAGCACTTCAGTTTGAAACACTGCTCTTCACAACGACCCAGGAAAAAATGCCCTCGACCTACATGATCCGTGTAGACACTTGTGTGCAACGAGCTCGCATTAAGTCACTTGTCACGTAATGAAGCCAAATGAATGAATTAATGAAGAAATCTTCATTACAAAGTTGGCCGCCGAATAAAGGCGTTGTTCTTATCCCCGGGCCCTATATGTGGATGTCTTGAGAGAGCGCGGCCAAAGTCAGCTTCTCTTTTTAGTATGAACGAGCACTAGACTCCGACTCGGCTGGCGTATATCGTTGATATAAAAGCGTATTAGGGGCCTTCTAATTTTCATACATCAGTTATCTACATAAAGTCGTTGCCTGGGGGCATTTCATATTGATTATTGGGACAGGATAAGCGGCAGGGTTGTGTGGGAGGGTTGAAAAGGTGGGGCTCTCTCTGTCTCTCTCTCTCTCTCTCTCTCTATCCGATAAAGCACACCCGTTGAGGGACCCCGAGGGGTGGCCAGGGAGGTTTTAAGTATTAAAAGCGGGCGGGCAGGCAATGGCATTGCGACTGAGGATTGGGCGCATACAAAGCGGCTTTAATTAAAGTTACAACACCGACGTACTTATAAGCAGCACTGCTGTGTGTCTATGCGGGTGTGTACCCGTGTGTCCGCTCATGTGTGTGTCTTCGGGTGTGTGTGTATGTGTGTGCAAGAAAGGGGTGTCGAGGAACGCACAGAAAACGTCCCTATTATATCTATGTGCTACATGCCCCCCCGCGTATCGGCCCGTTTTATCCCGCGCGGGTAGTTTTCAATGAAACATCCACAGGCGATTCGGGGGGAAACAAAAGAACCTTTACCTCTTTCTCCTTAGCGGCTAATTCGTACTGAAGCGAAGTAGGACGGCCCATCACATCGAGGGGCGTGTCCATTGTGGGCGGGGCTTCATTGGCTTGGTCACGCCTACCACCTTCGTCCAGAGCCAGTTGATCTTCCAGAGTAACCAGTTCCTTTTCAGCCAATAAGGAGCGCTATGTAAAATAGACAAACAGGAAAGAAAAGATCAACTTGATTGGTTAATATGTAAAACAGCAGATGATGATCATAACAATTTAGAGACAGTAAACCACGCGCTTCTTGTATAAGACGATTTCTCAGTAAGCGTATGGAGCCTTTGAAAGTAACGGACAATGGGAAGAAGAGGAGAAAATCAATAAGAATTGATCAATCGATAACTCCTCGATACACGTCAATACGGCGAGGGGGCTAAAAGTTCAATATGTCAAAGGCACGGCCACGCTCATCGATTACTTTGTAACACTCTTATCGCCTGAGCCGCTTGTAGAACTCAAACCCGTATACACCGAGCCGACTGAGTAAAAGCAGAAGGAAGGGGGGGGGGAGAGGTCAATAAAATATTTACCCAAATGACAAGGTTCCATCAATCGATATAATGAACATGGTCCGTGTTAAGGGTCTGGCGCTCCATTAACGAATTAGCTTCTAATAAGCTTTTACCTTTCGCAAGGCGAAACTTTTGCCATAGAGAGGCACAAATTGGAAGACACACACACACACACATACACACACACAAGACGGGAGAGGCTCGCACTGCAGCTAGGAAAACTTGCATGATTGACTACAAAGTTTGCCAGGGAAGCTTATTGATTCAAGAGATAATACTACGATTGCTCATAGCATGGGGCTTCTCCTTTGATGAGATACATCCCAGCCGCGGCCTTGTTTTTGGTGGCCCGCCATCGCTCAGGTCATGTACCAATACTCTTGACAATACGGCCAACTCGGCAAACCTTGGGAATTAACTTCTCGTCAACTTTTCTCTAAAGTTCTCTTAAAGTTCCAGGTGATTTCCACCTGGGTTTTCTTCCACTTTTTCTATTTTCTACCGTTTACCATTCGTCCAATATGTGATCGAATGTGCTTAGGTCGTATACAAACATTGACTTGGCCTCTTCTGTTCCAAGTTTACCAGCGAATTTCTCTTCTCTGCCGACACTGAGCAACCCGATATCCGTTTACTTTGAAAACGCAGTCGAGCCTGTCACGGCTAAAACCTTGATATTATACGATCTGATATTTAACCAATAGGAATACAGGCCTTCTTGATCTTGCAAGGATATCTCTCTAAGTCGTCGGAAGATAAAAGAGTGCGAGATAGCTTAACTGGGATACCGAGGTGTGTAGGTTTGGCGGTGGTGATTTTATGAACTCATCGGGTAGTTTCTCACCGTTTGATGGAAGGCATGGTGATTCCCTTGGCGGGGCACGAGAGGGAGGGAAGGACACGGGCGCGTTGTGGAAGGGCCAATTCCTCCGGGATGTTGATGGGCAAAAGGAATAAGGGGCCGGGGCAGGGCATACACACACACACACATACAGACACACGAGAGGGAGGGTGATCGAAGATCAATAGAGCGTGTTACGAGAGTAGTTTGAGGGCAAGTGAGGCGGTGACTTCATTGCCACAAAACGGCCACTTTTATCGGTGCTCATAGCTGTCGATCCAAGTCGCCACTTTGGCTCTTTTCGCCACTTGTAAAAACCAATCCCGGTTAACGGCCTCTTCCCGCCCTTTTACGCTCACAACTTTCAAAGCTTTAACCGCGGCTAACTTCACTCACAGCTCTCGTCCTTTTATACAAAACCAACAAGAGCTCCCGTCCCTATAGCACAACAAACATCCTCAAAGTCCCCTCTCATTCAGGAGAGCCGCTATATATCGACGGACATCAATCCTCCTTTTAAGATCTAATTCCTATACAACTCGGTTAGAATCCAACATTTCCAGCATGTCTAAGGTACATCCCAGCTTCTTACTGGGGCATCGTCGATCAAAATCCAGGCTAGATGATTCAGTCCTCCAACGGTAATCAACGTATTCGGCGGCAAAAAGTTTAATCTGATTTGGGGACTGGAGTTTCTCTGCATGGGTTCACTATGCGGCAGCTCTCTCTCTCTCTCTCTCTCTACACACGTACACACAGACACACACTCCAGGGGCTCACACACACACACACACGTATATACAGTCACACATGTACACACATGTGGTCTGTATTACATATGGAGGGCAAAAGCAATCACATATTGATCGGAGCCGCGTGTTGAAAACGGCCACAAACTTTTATGACTTCATTAGGAAATATACGCGGCGCGCTCTGTGCAAATGTTCCGTGTATCATCTCCTTCATCGTCGAATAAATAATTTAAAACTTAATTCACTTAATCGGGCTTCCATCAGGAGCTTCTCTCCTCTTGCTTACAGGCCAAACGCTATAAGACGTCTTCCCTGTTTTCTTTTCCACGTTTTACTCGACTTGCTGGTATACCAATTACACGTGTAAAAAGTTGTACACCAGAGAGCAACTAATTGACAGTTCTTCTTACAATTTCAAGTACTGCGCCAGCACAGGCGGCTTCCCAAATACTGAAAAGCGACGACTGGGGACCCGTCAAATATGTAAACATGCAAATGCCTGATGAAGTTCGGCATTTTCAGCTTCTTCTCGAACGAAACATCGTGCAAGTTGGCGAGTTTGATGCCGTGGGGGGGCCAGGTTGAGAAAACGCTGACGACTCTTCAGAAACTTGCGCCCTAATGCACTACTTTAATTGAGTTGTGTATAATAGCATTGAAAGATTAACAGCGCGATAATGTCTCTCGTGAATGCTTTTCTTCTTCCTTCTTCCCAACACACAGTCTGCATCTTCTGTGAAGCTCATACAAATTCCAACATCTCAGGTTAAAATTCGTAACCCGGCCATCTATAACGTAAGTGAATTAAGAGGTGATCAAGTTAATTACCGGTTATAGACGCGGATAAGTATAAGTGTGATGGAAGAAACGATGTTGGGATTTTTCTGGTGGGTAAAGGGAAAAAGAGGGAAGGTTTCAATATAGGTTTGGCCGCTTGATTTGGGCCGCCTGGTGTTGTACGGTAGATTGGGAGAGAAAAGACAGAAAGGCTGAAAAGCAGAATGCTCACTAGTAGGCATTATTGATTGGCTCTTTGCTTTGGTCTTGTGTCTAAGTAGAAGCGTTCCAATTTGGATCGATATCACTCATGTTCTTCTATACGTTTCTCATCTTAGACACTGTTGCGTGCTCTTCCTTCCCTCGCCCCCCCCCCCCCTTCGTTCTCCATCTCTTCACATCAATAGGCCTATTAACCCAGGACCCTATGTACACACACACAAGCTCGTTCTTGTCTGATTCCTTCCCCTATTGTCAACGTCACCAGCTTATTGCTAATCAGCCGTCTGTACAGGTTCGCCTCGATACTTCAAACAAAAACACTGCTTTTGATTACGCGAAGAAAAAGCAAAGATTTGCGACGTTGGAAATACAGATGACGATTTCCAGTTTGGAAATTGGTTGCAATGTATGAAGTGAAAATGCTCTCTTTGAAATGTAAATTGTGGGTTGCAGACTGTGAGACTCGGCTTCGTATTATCCGGCCAAGTCAGCGGGAAGAAAAGTCGACGCAGCAATCGACCCGCAACAGACACACTCAACAGGTGAATCCGCAACGAGTAAATAAAAAAAGATGGAGGCGCTTGTTAAACTGAAGAAAAGGGCGGGAGTCGAAACAGCAGCTTTGAAATCGACCTGCTCGCTACTTAATATTAGCGACAAAATATTTCATAGTCATAATATCAAATTTTCAAATTAAATAATATTGTAAATATTAAAATATTACCGAATAATTCAGATTCTTATAAATGCTTGGTCTATTTTTCGATATAAAATATGATATTTTTAGTCGTACTTGTGAAAAAAAATAGTCGACTACATGTCGGTTCGATGTTGCTTTTTATATGGAAGGCAAGTGCGAATGGTACAAGGGAAAAAGGTATCGTTTCTGATATTATGGTCAAGTCCTTGCATTTGAATGGCCCATTTACGCCAAGGGTACGCAGTTTTGATTGATTTCATCCAATACCAATTACACGTTTTTACTGTAGTCATTCATTTAACAAGGAGGGTATACAAACAGGTTCTCGTTGACGGCGCGAGCTTTTGCGACTGGTTTCCATTTCGAACCTTGAATTTCTTATGTACTTTGATTCTTTTTTATCCCCTGGCCAAGTATAATGAAAGTCTATAAGCAAGTCGCCAGTTTTATCCTTGACGAATCGTCGCCGTACGACTTTTAAAGGTTACAAGGAATCGTAAATATGCTGACGAAATCTTGGCAACTAAGAATCCGTACGTTCCATGAACTGAAACGGAACAGCAAGTAGAGATCTCAAGGTAAAAGGTATAGATATCGTGCAATCTTACCTCCGTATAACGTGTACAGCGAGTCGTTAAACAATAAACTCTATGAAATCAACTAATTATAATTAAATGACTTTATTTTGATAAATATTATCCGTTAAAACAAGCTACTTTGATAATATACGTTTTATAAATCAGTATCACTTCAATTAAGATTGAGCTAAAACACCAAAAGCCAACAAACTCAACTGAGTCATTTCGACAACAACCGTTCGTCAAGCAAATTCCATTTCAACATCGACTCTATAGCTGATTCTTCGAAAGCTTCAGTCTCAAAATCCAATTCAACTGCATCAATTTCAGTTCGACTTCCTGTTGAATTTTGATTCGACGTTTTAGTTCCTATCATCTGACCGTTTGTCGACACGACTTTCCTTAAGCCCTTCAGCTCGAGATCCAACTTTGTCTGCACCAATTTCAATTCCACTTTCTGTTGAGTATTATTAGCAAATTATATGAGCTATAGTCCAGTTAAGTATTATCTTCAACGATAGATATATAGCCAGTAGCCTAATACGCAAGATAGATAGATAGATAGACAGAATAGATAGAATAGATAGACGAACAGGAAGGTAGACATATAAACAGATTATAGCCAATAGCAACAGATACAGTCAACGATAGATAACATAAGCTATTTCAAATTATCATTAATCATTGTAATATAAATAATTATCAACAAAAATCAACAAGTTAAGTTTAATTAAATGAAATATTAAACGGTAAATATAGCCAACGGCCTAATACATTAGATAGTTATTAGATACAGCTAAGTTAGTTAGATAGGTAAATAGACAGACCGATAGATAGATAGATAGACAGGTAGAAACATATAGATAGATTTTGTTAATAGCAATAGACCGAGTTGAAATAATCATTAATAACTGTAACATAAGGTAATTAGCAACAGATAATATTAACAAGTCAAATTAAGTTAAGTTAGCCAATAGCCCTAATACGTTATATAGATAGATAGATAGATAGATAGATAGATAGATAGATAGATAGACGGATAGACAGGTAGACACATGATAGATTATACAGACATTAGCAATAGACACAGTCAACGTTAAGATGACGTTAATGCGTTAACCCAATTACTTAATGCGTATAACCTAGTACTTTACATAGTTATAGACAGATAGATAGAGAGATAGACAAAATTTGGTCGGTTGTCCGTGGCGGGCGCTGTGTCTATATATGCGAGAGGACATTATGCGAATTAGGCAATGTGTAGTACGTCAGGAGGGACTTGAATATTTGAGCTATTTGCAGTGCACGGCTTAAATCAGATGGAGCGGAAGCGCCGCCATGTTGCCCAGGAAGCCATAAACCATAGCATCTCCTCGGCGAGGAATTTTCCCTCTCTACGACAAACGGCCCACTCTATCCTACCCAATCCATGCCAATAGACTTGTAAACGGCCCTCTTACACACACTTCAACCCCTTTTGGCTTTTCCTAACAAAAGCACACACCAGAGCTTTGTCGTCCGCTCTTCTCTCTCTCTTTCTACAAAACGGACAACCATTACTGTAGCGATTTTCTTTACAACGGACAGGGGGAAGCAACGGACAACCTTGTCGCATTAATTTCGAAGTTATAATTTGAGAAGAACTGCTCGATTACTGTGTCTAGGGAATTCAGTGTCCGTTATAACGGACAAGGACGGGGAAACGAAACGGACAACCTTGTCGCGTTACTTTCAAAGTTGATTAAGAACTGCTCGACTAACTGGCATAGATTCAGTGTCCGTTATAACGGACAAGCTATTGCGTTGCTATGCGCGCTTATATAACGGACGGCTATATATTCAAAGGCAGTGTCCCTTTTAACGGACACGGCGAGGTTAGCCTAGATGGTAGTCTGTCCGTTATAGGCAATACAGAGTGCGCATGAAGCTACTTAACCAATGCTATTTAACGGACAGACTATACAGGAATGGACAAATAGTCTTGTAGCTAGCTTATAAAACCATCTTGATCCTTCTTACAGCGGACAACTTTATGCGGACAAGTCTTTAACGGTGTTTGGCGAAACCTTAATCCCGGCATGCGTCGAAACGGACAGGCGTACAATACAGTCGAAACGAGCGGACAAATCCTAGAATGGCGTTGTAAGGAAGCGCATTATGCTTCTTATCAGAGACAGTCAACCAGCGGACAAAGGTTGCAATGTTTTCACAGGAAAGTACCATGTCCGCTGAGGGACGTTAATGCTCAAGGTTCGATATTTCACGGCACCGGCGCCGGATACAACGGAAGCGGTTGGCCGCATGGGTTTCCTTAAGCGGACACGGTATTTCCACGTGCCTAGTTACGGACAGAATTGTAACATTGCTGATTAAAAGCGAACGGACATTGTATTACAATGCAATTAGAGATTTCTACACGTTATTTCAAATATACCCTCTATAACGGACAACGCAAACCCTTGGAGTGAACGGCTACATAGTCCTCGAAACGGACAGAGCCTCTCTTGCATCGGACAAACGAATTATAACGGACGACTTTTAACTTATCTTTTGCAGTTAATGACAGGTGGATCGCTTTTCAGCTGTCCCCTTAACGGACTACAACGGACACCTCTCTTATGCGACTTCTCAACTTCCGGTGTCTCTTTACAACGGGGGAAAAAATCAGCGGACAGTTTCAACCAGAATGTCAAGCATCGGACAAGAACATTACATAACGGACAAGCCATTTTATGTTTTAGCGGACACTAGGACCCATCACTCGTATACAAATTCTCACAAAATGCTAACTTGTCCGCTCGACAGTACCTATATATTTCAACTAACGGACAAACCACATTCCCTATAACGGACACTACTTTACAGAACTTGGTGAAGAATTACATAACTGATCCTCTCCAACGGACAAGCGATTCCATAAAACATAATTTTAACAAAAAATCCCTTACTTACCGCAGTGCAAAAACTAACTGTCCGTTACATTAGACAGCGCGGACACAGCGGACACTCGATTCGTGCCACGCTGCGAATAGTGCGGGGCAGATTGGAGCAACAGGGCGGCGCCTATAGCTCGTTGGGTGATTTTTGTGGATATTTTTTTATTTATTTCCAGGGTCCCGTGTGTTTGTTGCTTGTTCTCTGAGAGAACTTGTGGCGTGTCCGTTAGCGCGGGCGTTTTCGTTTGTAAGTCGCGCGCGACAAGAGAACAAGTTGGACAACCTGTGGTGGTGAATATCCAATGGGCTTTCGTTGAACCATCCCCAAGTCCCGCATAACCAATGGCTAATCCTTTAGCTTTATATGTCATTTGCATTCATCTGACATTCCAACAGGGGCCAAAAACAACTGAAAACGGGGCCACCCACAACCCCCACCGTCCAGCCATTCCCCACAATCTCATAATACTGTCCGTTAGACGAATATTTGTCATTCTCGACTCTATATACTCGATTATTCGAGCCACGGACCCAAACGAAGTTCAAACAACAACAAAAATTTGGGGGTAAAAAAAATTGAATACAACGTCTCGCGGTGTCGGTTGTTACAGACTCGTTTTTTTTCGCCTAGTAAACATTCCCAGTAAAGGTTTACTTATTTTATTATTACTTTTATTGTTATTATACGGAATTGAAATTCCTCTTTGATTTCATTTACTCAATTCGATAAGTCTTCAATTGTTTTACTAATTACTTGATGAGTTCATCGATTACATACAGTCTAGTTTAACTGTTATCGATTTTACTAATTGCAGTTAATACTGTAATTAAGTAGTAGTGATAATGCCTATTAAGTTTGAAATTGAAAAAGGGTCACGCGAGCGACTGTTGAATCCGAAAAGTGCAAACTCGCGCGCCGTGGCTCGTACTCGACTTTTGATTGACAAAACTCGACCTTGCTGTCGTGTTTTGTTGCTTTCCAGTGAAATTGAACCAACTTCCGATCCGATTCATGCAAGTAGGCTCGACATCAGACCCGACACTCAATATAATGAAGGGCGATATCGTATATAGGCAAAACCCGATTTCGAGTTGGCCTATTGGTGGCGCAAATTTACCTTTTTAAACCGTTCAACCAAACAAATACACGTTTTGCAATTTTAATCAATTAAACAACGAGGTATTTTAACATTACGAATTTGATATCGCTAAATGAATTATAATATTTAAAATACGCGATATCTGAACTACTGAAATATTATTTTAAGAAGTGATTAATCAGACAACTGTTTAGGAGTTCTTGGAACCATGCAATTTAAATGAGTTGGTTAATTTTGAGTCAAATAACATTGATTGCACCGGCCTAACTGACTCATTAAGTTAGCAACTTAGTAATTTTCTTTAAATTGGAAATACTCGTTCCATGATCAACATCTTCGAAATACTCTGCTTCATTTAAATCTTTTCAATTAAAAGTTATTTCAGGACAACTCGGGTCATTCGGTAAACCCTACAAACGACAATAAACGAACACAAAAACGACAGACCCGCTTTGGGATTGAACGCGCGTTTTTTAATCGTATTTTTCTAATTGGCTTTAAGTTTAACTGCTGTTCAGTTATTTGAAATTGATTTATAGCAAAGAAAATTACCTGGTGCCAGAAGTGAGCGAGCAGAGTTGCAGCTTGTGGTTTGTCCGAAATCCAGTCGAATGACTCCATATAGACAATCAGCAGCCGTGCTCATCGCGTGCTGCTCCTGCCTTGGCTTCAAGCTGCTTCTTTTCCTCCTGCTGCTAAACACCGTCGCCTCCGCAAGCAACCTATCAAACAAACACATCGTTTCATCTGATTTACGGGTAGGCATATCCATAGATAGATAGTTCAAGACGTAATTAAACAGACAGTTCAATAGATAATTCGTTAGTTAGATAGATACATAAATAGATAGGTGGTTCAATGCAATAGATCGTTAGTTAGGCAGCTGGATAGACAGTTAAAACGGTAAGTACATAGATAATTAGTTAGACCGATAGACAGTTCAACAAGTATAGTACCAAAAAGATTTTCCAATAGATAGATCGCTAGTTAGATAGATGGATGGATAGATAGATGGATAGCTTAATACGTAATTAAACAGATAGATAAACAGATTGTTAATTAGATAGATGAATGGATAGTTAGATAGACATCAAGGTAAATAGGTATAGATAGATAGTTAAAACGGCAAGTACATAATATTAACACATGACAGATAGTTCACTACCTATAATACTAAACAGTTAGTTGATAGATCATCAGATGGATAGATAGTTACACAGATAGACGGTTACAAAGGTAAGTAGATAAATCCTTAATTAGATACTTAATGAGACACATAGGTAGAGAGATGGACGGATAGATAGATAGATAGATAGATAGGTAGGTAGATGGGTAGGTAAGTAAAATGAAACTACAACAAGAACAGCTTTTATTCAAACAAGCAAAGATCCCACCAAATTTAGATTGAAAAATTCAGTACTACTCAGACGTCTTACTATTTCCGCAAAGTACACGTCTCTGCAATAAGTTTCGTCTTAATCAAAGGCCTCTCTCTTCTTCTTTTTTGCAACGACTTCGAAAAAAGCCCTAATAGGTTTAGGCGTGGAGCCAGTATGGGGCTGATGATTCTAATGAAGCGACGGCTTTTTAATCGGCGCTTTCATTTCCGTTACTATGGTAACTTATCGACCAATCGCGTCAATAAACTATCGATACAACACTCATTATTCGTGTGGCTTGACTGTTCCCTTAGATTCCTCCCCCTTTTCCCTCTTTCAATCCCTTTTTGAAGAAAATACATTCTGGACGGTGTGCGTTTCTGGTAATGTCTCGCGCAATGGTTCCACTCTGCGTATCGGGCTCCATTAGAAACCGCAATCCTTTATCCATTGGCAGCGGCCGCAGTTTCCGCTCATTACACATTATCTGGAAAATCCTAATTTTTAATCTGAATATTAAGAGCCTAATTACGAGGGCGACTCAATTAAAACCGGCCTTTCTCTTTATGATTTCTTTGTTTTGAAATTTCTGCTGCTCGGCGTGTCTCTCTTGAACAGGAAACCCGAGGTGTACCCCTGAATTCGAGGCAATTTCCACCCAAAAGTAACGATCAAGTCATTTTTATTTCATTAAGGATTTAAATTTAAGAGAGAGATAAGTTCAAACAAATCAGTTAAAGTAAAAAAAAGGTCAAAGAAATACAAGAATGGCCAAAGTCTGCACTTGTTGTGCCTCCAATTTCAAGTGTTTTGTAACAAAAATTTATGAAATGGAAAAATGAATACCTCTCGTCTTCTGCTGAGATGGAAAATTTAAGAAAAGTAGCTGACACAAAGTGTTGAGACGGTTGACGGTGGTGGTGTGGTGCTGGTAGTGGTGGTGTTATTGGCGGGGCCCAATCTGAATATTATGTTCAAACACACTGTGGGCCAAAAACCTGACACCGGCACGCGGGGGTAATGTTCACCGAGTTATCGACAAAGACCCAATCCAAGACAAGACGTCGAAAACTGTATTACAATATTTCAGCGGTCGTTCTCTGATTTCTACAACGTCGTCGGTAAAATTTTCACGCGTTTTTCTTTCTTGAATTTCTAGAAAACAAATTTCAAAACTTGCCGGGTTTTGTATCAATGAATCACTGGGTGACAATCGAGTGACACGTCGCACAAAACTGTTTCGAAATGTTCAATTCTTGTGTGTGTTAAATTTCAGTCAAGAAAATTTGTGTTCCAAAATTTTCGAATCAGGGCGATGAGAGTCGAAATCGCAAGTTTGAGAATTGAAACAAGCGGGAGGGGGGAAAAGTAAAACGGAGGGAAAATGTCACACAGCCCTGACGGAGTGGCACAAGTGAACGCGACCGCGGTCGGACGCCGACTGAACTGCAAACCGCACGGGACGACTGAGAGCCTTCTGCCACGGGCTGCCCAATTACACTCGACTCTATCCCTTTACGCTCTCGACCCCCTTCTCTGCCACCCTGCACCCTCCTCTGCTGCCGACCCAAAGTCAGCGCAACAGTATTGGCCTATCGCGCCCAATTGAACAAGCAGATTGAGCCTGTATAACGGACAAGTGTTTGTACTTGTTACTTGATCCGATAACGGACCCTTGGCAAGACTCTGAACAAGTCGATTAGGTTAAAGACGGAGCTGAGAGAGTTATNATGACAAGGTCTATAACGGACATTCCAATTTTGAAAATACACATAACACGAAATTGCTTTAAAGGGCAATTTGTGATATAACGGACAAGGATAACGGACATTTGAAGGGCAGTTTATAGTATAACTTATATTTAAGTAACATAACGGACTACAATATATATTACATATAACATAGTATAACGGACAGGTGTTTGTATTTGCTATGTGAACCGATAACGGACACTAGTCAATACAGCGAACAACACTATAACAGCAAGTTAAAGCGCTGAAATAGTTATCAGAGGAAAAGTTCGTTGTAGAAGATAGTAGTTATCTGATTCCTGCTATAACGAACAGACGAAAAATATTTGACAAGGTCTACAACGGACACTGGAATTCGGAAGATAAAAGTAATTAGCGGTAATTACAGTGCAAGTTATAGTATAACGGACAAGTGTTCACATTTCTCGTTAACCTATAACGGACACTTCTTAATATTTAGCGAATAACCAAGGCAATTTAAACAAAGCTGAACCATCTCAAGTCAAGTAATTAACCGATTCCTGCTATAACGGACAGAGGTGTAAGACTTGACAAAGTCTATAACGGACATACAACTTATAGAAGATAAGATTTTTAACGGCAATAGAATGTACTTTACGGTATAACGGACAAGATCTTGAAGACCATAAAGTTGTTCTCTACAACGGACAATTGTTTGATTTGTTACTTTATCTTTAACGGACACCTGTCAATATATTTGAACAGACAGGTTTACCTTATTTAAATGTTATCTTTTTCGGAAAAAGTTGCTAACGGACAGTGTTTAATTCAACTAGGGTTTCTTCCTATAACGGACAGTTGTAAAAAAATCCGCAAGTGGATACAGCTAGTTAAAGCGGATATCGTTTTGACACCTGAGCTTTTTCCTATAACGGACAGGTGTTTCTATTTGCTACTTGTCTATAACGGACACTTGTCCATGTTCTGTACCGAAACCTCGTAAGTTGAAAGTTGCTGAAGTAGCATCTGGAGGACCAAAGCTTGTAATGTATAACGGACAAAGTCTGGTAACCAAACTTCCTTCTAAAACGGACGGAGATCAAACACTTGTGCAGGATCTATAACGGACAGGTTATCCAGACGCTATCAAACCGTATAAGGTGAAATATATCGAGATAACAAGTTTTACAACGGACAACGTCTGGACAACTAGGCTTCTTCTTATAACGGACAAGTAGTTACAGGTGTCATTTGATCTATAACGGACATTTGAGGTTCTATACCACAAACAACTGTACCCTTTTTACACCGGAACGGACATACTCACTGTTAAGTCTCTATAACGGACAGTACGGATGCCTTGCTCTTAGTACTTTTCAAGTCGTCCATTCTAAACCATAACGGACATTCAAAACCGCTGACAACCCAACCCATAACCTGCAATATAACGGACAGTTCCGGTAGAACTCTCCAACGAACGGACACCATTGACACCTATTATATTCTTCCTTTCATTCTTGTCCGCAAAAACAGCTCTCATAGAAAAGACGCAACGGACTTTCAGCAGACTATGTCCGCATACACGGATAACGGACATTTATTACTCTGTGTCACTTTCCCAAGACATAAAGTAAGGCCCGTAAACAAATCTCATTAGCGGACAGCAACACGAACGGACAAGTAACAGCTTTTGTCTGTGCGATTTCCAAGTTCTCGTCAGAGGACCATTATACCTCCAAATCGTTTCATATTTTTTTCAAGTTTTCAACTTTGTTCTGCAGCGGACATCTGCTGTGAATTAACGGACAGGCAAAGATGAAAAAAGTGTCATTAAGGAAAAACATCGAAGGGAAAGTGAAACTTTTTATGTAGGCAAAACCGTACTTCAAAGTTTTGCTGTAATCGATCCTTATACGCCTTCAACGGACATTCTTCTCATATAGCGGACATGCATTTATGTTAACGGACACCCTGTTTCAGCCTCTGCTGATCCTACTTTTTGTACCGACTGATTTCTCCAGGCCCAACGGACAGTTGTGTTCTACCTCTGTCCGTCCGGTTCAGACGGACATTGTGGACAAACCAAGAGCTGATGTAGCGGACACCCGTTGTATTATACCCTTGAATTAACGGACAGGACGTCCAAGCTTAGAAAATAAACACCTGATGAAATAACGGACAAAACTAAGGTATTCAAGTTTACGGACAAGATTTGTTTCAACGGACAGGTCACTGACTCACACCTGTCGTAAAATACAGCTTGTCCGTTGCATTATATCCCAGATTCTGTATGCTTGATATAACGGACAAACCTATCTGACGCACTATATATTTGCCCTTATAACGGACAACATTGATTAGCGGACAACGAACTGACATAGCTACGTCGATTCCCTAAAGACTCCCGGCTATAGCTATGACCGGATTAACGGACATAGCTTATATAACGGACAAAACAGGTATCTCTTCTATTGCAAATCCTACACAAGGGCCCAAGGCATATACTTGTGTTTACTTAACGGACAAACACCTCAATCAGTAGTAGAATCCATACGTAATACGGACAATCTTTGATAACCATCAATAATCTTTAATTATCTTTAATTAAATTCCAGTGAAACAGGATTCGATCAAAAGGTCACCAGCAACCTCAGCTATTTACGATAAAAGGAGGGAGAAAAATTGCGCCAAGATATGTGATTCACTTGCTAAGTTGTACATGATAATAACAGCCGACTTGCCTCCATTCCCGCTGGTTGCAATCAAATTCTGGGAAATTCAACAAGTCCCACGATAATGGCCCTGTTTTTATCGAACTCGCACTGAATCGCTGTGATTATGACTCGTGCTCGGGCGAATTACCTATACGGAAGAAACAGGATTTACTCTGTCTACTTTTCGTAACATCCAGTTCTGCTGTATCCATCATCGACAAGTAAACTTTGAATATCTTGCTCGTTTTATCCTATCGCCATTAACCATATTACTTTGTAATTATGATAGTTATTGTATTAGTGTAACCCATGTAATATTGCTCGATCTTAATTGTTATCATGTTTATGATGATTCTGTTTAAATTGCATGAAACCTTTACCTTCGTCTTAACCGCACAGTTCACCAACAGTAATTGAGTAAATAGATCCAGCATCAAGGCAAATCGGGTTAAAGTATTAACCAATGGAATCTCATGGCGCCATTCAAAACTGTGTGATTTCGAATGTCAGAGGGGGTTGTTCTTAACTGGAGATACTCATTCTCAGGGTTAAAACTACGGCCGGGCTGGGCGCAGATTGAGGATTCGTGGCTTAAGAGAGGGAAAGTCTAATGTGTGTGTGTGTATGTGTGTGGAAATGAATGGCCAAAGAGGGGTTTTTGAAGGGCAAATACAAAGGGTACGTGTGCAGGGAGGGCTGCTTGCCTATATCTCTTCTGGCCCTCCATTTTTTTTGGGGGGGGGAATAAGCAAATTTGGGAGGAAACAAAGCAAATGAAGATGAAAAGTGAGTTCATTTGGAGGAAGCATTGCTAATTGGAGAGTCCGTTTATGAATTCGGGCTGCATCCAATTTGGCCCGTCTCTTCTACGATACCCTTCGGAATTAACTCAATCTAGGCCCCGTTCAGCCATTCACACTCCTTCATAAAGCCCCAGAGTAAATATCTCTATCGATACTAACAAGACTCCCGCCTATCGATTTTCCCTCTCAACACCAACTCTCTAATTGAAGCTCCACACAAGGGGGGTCGACAACTCGTCAACAAAACTCACTTTCTCATCAAACAAAACTCGCGAATACTAACGCCTTTCAAATCATTCCAAGGTACGTCTTTCTTTCATCTTTGCAAATTAGATTACATTGTATATAACGTAATGAATTTCACTTTTACAGTATACAAGTATATAAACATTCTTATATAACATTTACACTAATCGTTATTCTACATATATAACTAATGCATATATAATATAGAATTCCTTTAGGTACGTGAAAACCACTTTATACTTTTACTGTAACATTCGCTTTCAATGTGGAATTCACAGTGATAGGTATTTTTTAGTTGAATCTACTTACTTGAATCAACTTTAGAATTTTATGTTGGCAAAACTAACGATCCGATTTCAACCAAACTTGACTAGTATGTAAAGTGCTACTAGTTCTACAGTCAGTATTTTTTTGGCTGCTATATCTTTGAAAACCTGGGTGCCACAAGCGATCAACGTTTCCCCTGCAAGAGCCCCGAGAATGTACGCAACATTCTGCTGCACAATTCGATAACGACTGATTTTTTTTCTGTACCATGCATCAGACCCTGCTGGAACTTGAAATTGATTTGTAGCTGCCGACAGCTTAT